>DWMZ01001946.1:0-15064 GCA_018249855.1 Eueides tales michaeli | reverse complement strand
TGAACAAAAATATCTTTAAATAAATATTATTTTTTTTATATACTCGTAGTTCCCTTATACCAACAATATCATTTATGGGAACTATCGTCAATGATACAATGCATTTAGCATTCAATTATCCGAGTAACGGATCAAGGTTGACGGATTACGGGTGATTGATAACGTACAATAAAGTTTCACTCTATCTTCATCTCTGATTCAAACACATATTCTTTTGTAGTGTATTTTTATATAAAAACCGTCGTTATCTTTTAATTTTTCATTATTTTAAATGGGGAACGGATCGGAGTTTTTAACTCTAGTTCTCAAGTTCCCTCAGCCTTTAATAATGACAATGAGCAAAATTTTGGGGTATGTCGTGGCGCAGTGGCACAAGCATATGACTCTGAACGATAGGTGGTAGATTCGATCCCCATTCGAGGAAATGAACTGAGACAGATATTTAAATAACATGCGAAAAGGTCATCCATTGAAATGAGTGAATCAAGATGAGATTTTTTATTACACCATAAATCAGAATGGCTTTTACTAAATTAGGAAAAATATACACCAAAATTTTATTAAGTCAAATTTTATACTAAATTTAAAAACATTTAAAGATTTAGTATTTTTCTTTCCGATGTGTAGAAGAACACTTTAAAAGTAGTAAAAATAAGTCAAGTCTTACCAAAAAAAAAAGAAGCGTGTGGCTGTAACCGACAGGTTCTGGGTTCGATTCCCAGTCGAGAAATTGAAATATTTAATATTTTCAACTTTAATATGTTTCATTTCTTCACTCTGGTAATAAGACAAAGCGCGTCGTTGAGTTTCGCCCTCAACACGCAATGCCTCAAATTCGGCGGAAAGTGGGAAACGGAAGTGGAACGGAATGTCTTAACACTAGGTTCCTGGGTTCCCTCTGCCTACCCTGCCTTGTGATACATCGTGAAGCTAAAAAAAAATTATGTTCTAAAAACTAAATTAATATTGACTTAATACAATCTTACTATCTCTGTGACACCAAAAGTGACGTGCTCAATGAAAATGCAAATCTCCTATGCTGCCCGCCATTTGAACTAGGGCTAATATAACAGTATGGCGAAAATAGGTCGCACGAACCGTAATAAATTACTACTTGGTTAATTTGAACACTTTCTGCTCTTTTATACCACTTTTTACTTATTATATGAGATAACGTTCTTGGCGTAATATGTCTAACGATATAAAATTTTAATAAGTATAAGTATGCTTCACGTCTCTATATATATTTATATCCCGCATAGTAGTGAAATCAGAAAGAACTTAGTGTGAATACTCTCCGTTTTCTACTTGTCGACGGAAATCGACAAATAGAGGAATTTAATGCATCATTGAAATGAAAATAGTTTATTTTCGTGATGGTGTGTCACTGCCGCACGATGGCTATGGCACACAATGGCATACACAAATATAAATATTACCCATTGGAATTTCAATTTTGAAGCCTGTCGAGTCGCAGGAGCAAACAGACAACTGTAAACTCGACTGGTCACGGTTTTGATTTGGAAAATGAAATATTAAATATTTTCATTTTTTCGTTCCGGTAACAAGGAAAAGCAAATTGAGTTTCACCACTCAACACGTAATGCGTCAATTCAATCAATTTGCTCCCAAAAACATGGTTGTTATTACATTTATGGACCATAATTCTAAATTGCTACGTACATCTATTGTACAGTGCTCTAGTATCGAATAACATCATATGTGTAGAGCAAACTAAATAATATGTTATTTAAGTATATATAGATTGTGGACATACTCGTAACACACTAATCTTGAGAACATAAATTTTCATATATATTATAGACACTCCGTTCCTACACATGAATTAATAGACACTCCGTTGCGTGTTAGGTAACGTAACTTAACGCCGCATATTTAATGAATTATATATTTTTATTATGGATAAACAATTATAACTTTCCAATCTAAGAAAAATGGACAAATTATTAATATTATATAATCCTTACTAAGTTATACGATAGTAAGAAACTAGGGCTTTATCGCGCTGACCAGACAGTTTAGTTATGTTGAGAATGCACAAACTTCTGGGTAAACTCCCTTGGCAAGGTCGGTTATCAGATTGTTTGTTTTATCTACAAGTTAACACCGTATTGTCTACGGTTTTCTATAATTCAATTTATTTATAGTTAAGTCACATAATATATGTTACATTAATCCGTTTACAATTTAGGACAATTATAGAATTATAAATTATATATCTTAATTTAATACATTTGTACGCTTCATTTAATGCAATTTATTAGTTTCAGTATTTGTTGCGGAATTTAACGCCGCGTTTTACCTCGTTATCAGAGCGAAGATATAATAATATAAAATATTCCATTTGAATATATTAAATATTTCGAATATATTGAACCTACAACCTCTCGCTTACAGTCACACTCTAGTGCCCCTGCGTCACATGCCTCAGGTAGTCGAACACGTGTAAAACATTTACTATTTGCAAACACTGATAAGAAAACAATAACAAAGCGCGACAACAGCAAAATGTAATCACAAAGCAAACAGAGTGCACGCCATAATAAATTTGTTGAATAATAATATAAATAAAAATAGGCAATGCTGAATTTTCTTAAATTTATTTATTAAATAGTTGGTGCTTACAATTTCGTTGAGTAGAACGTTTGACCTTGTTCCTGACCTTACTATCCATATGCCCATCCTATATCCTGCCGAGATAGATACGCTATATAAGAAATTAATGTTAACCCGGGTCTTTACTTCTTGTGGACGAATGAAAATAATAAAAAAATGTGTATGTATGGCATATGGCACATTCAATGTGCCAAAGATAACTTTGACCGCAAGTATACTCGCATGTAAGGTTTAATTAAAATAATTCACGTCATGTAATATAGCCTATAATCTTTGTCGATAAATGGACTATTCAATTACATTAATATTCGAAAATATTTTGTAATTGACATTTGTGGTTTCTAGCATTAGGGCGTACAATAAAACATTTTTTCAGTTTTATAATAGTAGTGCACATAAGGTATACTTGGGTGGTTTTCAAGAGGCGTTGGTTCAAATACCGCTATGGTAATTTTTTATACGTTTTCTAAATAAGAAGCAAGTTTTAATCTATTCAGTTGTACCGTAGAAGTGTGTGTACAGACATATATAAATAATTCAAACGTATTTAGAAAGGCTAATACCCTAAGATAACACGTACTATATATACCTATAGGTAGCTAAAAAAAGTAATTTATTCAAATTTTATGTTACGTAATATCTATACCTGAATTTGCATACTAATTTAAATTGTTGATCTTATCTTTTAAACAATATAAAAAATGCCGTGCTAAACCAATTACGAAAAAACTATTCAAAAAAAATAATTGAAAAGCTACTAATAAAAAACATGTGTTGATCGTTATGTTAAAATCTGCCTCAAAGTTAATGTCTATTGACAATAAACTTGCGTTTAATGTTATTTCACAGCATTGGAATACTAAATAATAATTAAGGCCATCAAACCGTTTGACTTTGACGTTGGTTTCCGTTGCGTAACACAAACCGTCTAAACGGATGAAAAGTGGGTAACGGATTGACATAAATCACAGGGCTACCGTCTGTCTGTCCTACGAAATGACTGGAGATGGAAATATACTTGTTTTAAGTATTTATATTAATTTTTAGCGAATTAATTTATGTTCAATTGTTGAGCAATCACAGAGGAAAAAATGTTATTATTTTCTTTTATCTACTTTAATATGCTTTGGCATAGCATGGCGATGAGTTTCGCCATACGACAAGAAATAGATCGAAAATTCGACTGAAATGCTGTCTTAATGAGAGCGGAGTGTCTTAACACTAGGTTCCTAAGTTCCCACTGCTTTCCCCGCAAATTCAATTTCTTTATAATTTTTTTCTTAATCTATTCGCGACTTACACTTCTATCGTGATAGGCTGGAAAAAATAAAGATCAAAATGCGCATATGAGGCCAAATATTACTTTCTACATAATGCTGCATAATACTGCAATGCCTTACCATCGATAGTGAAATCCAACACCGCGATTTGTCTTATCAGATAATAAATATTTAAATATTTTGTAGAGTTAAGATGTAGGATTAACCCTACATCCATCTCATATATTTAGACCAGCCCGGAAAAAATTACAATATCGCCCGCAGCACGCTTACATCGTAGCTTAAAACAATAAAAAGGTTTCATAAAAATAAACAAATACTTGGCGGGATCCTCAATTTATTATACATAGTATTGGCTGTAATTCCACGCTATTATCAGGAGGGTCTGCTTTTTTATTTACGATATCGAGGGATGTTTTTCGCTGGTCTTATTAAAATTCGTACCGTATATGCCCCGTATCAGATAGCTCGTTCGTTTGTTGCGCACGTATGGCATATCAGTTTTTTAACGTAAATGCGGATATATTGTTTATTTAAGCGATTTTCGAATCGATGAAACGGTGTTAAAGTGTTTTTTATATATTCTACGCGTGGTGTATTTGCAAGAGATGTGGTAGTTTTGTGGTTGTTTTTAACGATCAGTACTGAATATTTGGGTGCAGCATGAAATTTCAATAATTATTATTTTGGCTGCACGCATGTTCTGTCGCAGGGGCACATGTTACTTTAAACGCTACAGATCGTGAGTTCGAACACCATTTTCACTCCAATTACTCGAAGAATACTTAATAAATAAGATATTAAATATTTTTAAATTGAACTTTTCATTCCTTCGATCCGGTACAAGGCAAAGAGCGGCGTTGAATTCCGCCACTCAACTCATACAATGTTTCTAATTCAGTAGAAAGTGGGGAACGACTTGAAGTGTCTTAACACTAGGCTCCTTAGTTCTCTTTGCTTACCCTGTTCTAACTAGCTATATCTCATATTTAGCTGAGAAAACCTATTGTCACAAAATCACGTTTTTCACTAGAGTAAATTTTTAAATAATGTTTTCAATTACATTTTATCAATGATATCTTTATACAAATATTGAGTAATCGATAATTAATCTTGATATAGAACTCCAAGCATATATTTTCTAAACAAGTGTCAATTTAAATCACTGTTCTACGAATTTCATTCTTTATAATCTTATCAAATTGTTCATAGTAAAACCGCCTTTATATCCTTTTAATAAAGTTAATTATATATTGAATGTAATATTTTAGTTATCCACGTGGCACACTGTATATGCTAATGAACTTGTCTAATATGGCTAAAGAATCTGTTGTAGATATTATAATATTCGATATGTCACACATGTTAAGGTTCATCGAACCGGTACAGTGTAACATTTATAAAACACAAATAAATCTGTTATGTTTTTTTCAGCTTCACGCCGTATCCCGCACATGGCAGGGTAGGCAGAGGGAAATTGGGAAGCTAGTGTTAAGACACTCAGTTACGTTCCGTACCCCACTATTATGTTTATAATACAAAATTGATGTCTAATTGTATTGATATATTTCTCAGTACAGTGAGCTCTTATTTATTATAAATCTAATTTAGTTTAATTAAATTATGACTTACTAGAAGACTATTAAGAATATTTGTACAGAATTATTGTTTTATTATACTCAATAAATATATTACATCTGGAATACAGATTACATAGTAAAAAGAAACTGCCCCAGTTTAAGTCAGATCCGCCTATCGAGTGTTCCGTACCGATTCCATGATTGTTGGTCACTAGCCCAATTTATAAAAAATGTCAAACTTAACTTTATGGCCGTATGCATACATTTTATATGTTATACACTAAATATATATTGATAGTCCAGGAGGAATCGGCGCATGAGTACCGAAAACGCGCGCGAAAAAGCGCACTTGAATGTTTAGAAAAAACATTCAAATGAATTAAATAAAAATAATCTTACGTATATATATCATAGTGTGTGTATGATTGTGTCTAAGTAAGAAAAAGATTCTTTTCTTTGTTTTTTATTCTTTCAAGGTTACTCTTTGTATAAAATCTCGAGATCGTTGTTTGACAAAATTATTGATTATATATACCATTTAAAATAAAAATACAAGTTAGTGCATGTCGATTCTCAACTGATCATCCTTTGTTTTTTACTCATACTTATTCAGTCTTTTTTATTTCGACAGAGAGACAGCGATACTTAAAGGTAAGCGACGCATACTTGTGAGCGCGCGGAATTAACAATTAAAAAAAATATATAAACAATGATTTTTTTTTAAATCTCTTTTAACTATATTATTAACAATTGTATAGAGAATTAAAAAAAAATATTACTTAGACATTATGTTTTTTTAAATATATTTTTCATGGGTCGAAAGTACCCAAATTTGAGGTTTTCGAACCTTTAAAAATTCATATCTTTAAAAATATTAACTTTATTAAAAATATTATTTTTCGGTACTCATGCGCCGATTCCTCCTGGACTATGAGGCCTGTCGTGGCGCAGTGGCCCAAGCGTGTGACTTTAAACAACAGGTTGCGGGTTTGAACTCTACTCTAAGAAGTAAATTTTTAATATTTTTACTCACTCACCTTCACGCTGTATCACATAAGAGGGTAGATAGAGGGAACTTGGGAACCTAGTGTTAAGAGACTCCGTTCTGGTCCCCACTTTCCGCTGAATTTAATGCATTGAGTATTGAGTGGTGGAACTCAACATGCATTATTACCAGAGCGAAGAAATGATGATGATGATGAATTAATGTCTAATTATTGAAATAGAAAATATTATCTTTTTTCATTTCCTCGAGTTGGGATCGAACCCACAACCTGTCGCGTCAATACTTTCAAATGAAATATTCAACATGTTCATTTCTTCGCTTTGGTAACAAGGTAAAGTGTGGCGTTTAGTTCCCCCACACTAGGTTCCCACGTTCCTAGCCTACCTTATGCAGTATAAAGAGTGAAGCTGAAAAAAAAATATACTAAAATCATAACAATGATTTACTTTCATTAAAAGATATAATGTTTATTAATATCTACCCATAAATTTTCAATTTTAGTTTTCCTTACTTTTATTTCAATCGTAAATTGTCACTTCTAGTCGAATTGTGTTTAATTCCAGGTGAGAAAAAGTTACAATAAAAAAAAAATTATTTGGCATATAAGTTGGCATATAATGCCAACAAATATGAATCAATACGCTCATTAAATTAATAAAAAAATTGTTTTTTGTGGTCTAAGAAATTGAATTTGATAGTGATTTGGATATATAATATTAATTTCAGCCTGATAATTTTACGCATTCTTTGAAAAATGAACTTACAGATATACAGACAGACAAAAAAAGGATCCCATAAAGATTTTTTGTTAATACGAGGTACGGAAGCCAAAAAATGTAATAAAATATTTTTAAACTTATTTATGTAAATAAATTCCAATTTGAATAGAAAACAGTATTTAAGGAGCATTATTATACAAATACTCTAATTATGTGAGCTTAATTAAAAGTTATATCGCGTTAATTAGCTTTCATCAAGTCCATTTAATATGATTTGTTTTCAGAAATAATAAAATTTGTTACCTTATAATTAGTTGTTATTAGTCATACAGACTTGTATACATACATACTATTTACTTATAGTATGCATTTTAATTCTATTGTTTTTGTCAAATTTACATTTAATTTATAACTTAGTAGAGCTGCCATTTTTTTTGTCAAATACGCATGTTTTTTACATATTCACGCTTTATCTTCTTTACGATGACATAGACTAAAGGAATTTACTGCCTAAATTTAGGGAAAAAGTAAAAGTAAAATTTACTCCCTCGAGTTGTCATCGAATGTGCTCCTTCGATGCTATAATCAGAACACTGCGTCATTGCGTCAAAATGTCATTTAAGGCGTCCAAGATTAAAATACGTGAACATTTTTAATCATGAAGCATTTAGATCACATCATATACCATCAGTATAACTAACGGCAATGTATTGTTTGCAGAATTAAATTAAAAAATATCTTTGTAATTTAATTCTGCAAACAATTCATTGATAACCTTCAACTGGGTTTTTATGGCTTGGTCGGCTAAAGTGTTGTAAAAAGGGATGTGCATTCAAATTTCTTCAGTTTTAACTTTAAAATATTAAATAATAGATGTATATCTACCCACATTTAATGTTTTATTTTTTTAACGTAACTTTCAAAAATGATTTTTTATATACAATTTTATTTTTACAATATTCCTTACACAATTGATTTAATAATTATTTCAAAAGCAATTTTTCACAAAAGCTATGCAGAATAATGATATCGCTGATAGTTTTCACGTACTCGTACTATACGAGTAAATGATTTAACCGCACTCAGGTACGCGGTCGTTGTGATTTATATTTTCATAAAGAATGCCACAATTTGAAATTCTGCCAAATGCAATCTATTACTATTCTAGTGTGAACTGTTTATTGCTATGAATTATTTTAAAACACTTTCGTTTCACTTGTTTAATTGGTTAATTCGTATATTAAAACGGGTTAGTTTTGAAGCCTGTCGTGGCGCAGCGGCACAAGTGTGTGATTGTAACCGACAGATTGTGGGTTCGATCTCCACTCGAGGAAATGAAATATTTAATATTCTCAATTTAAACGTTTAATGTATTAATTCTTCACTCTGGTAACTAACCACGATTCCGCCACTCAACATGCAATGCCTCAACTTCGGCGGGAAGTGGGGAACGCAAGTAGAACGGAGTGTCTTAACACTAGGTTCCCAAGTTCCCTCTGCCTACCCTGCCATGTGCGGGATACAAAGTGAATCTGATGATAAATTTCTAAACAAATTGTCCGAACTGGTAACCTATGATAATGCGTGCAGGTCGAATTCAATTTGCAAGCTCCATCGTATCTGTTGACTCGTGTAAATTTCCATTATGGAAATTTTGAGGAAGTACACAGTGCGATACAGTTTGCGTAGTATCTACTACTTCACGGCCTCACGAAAATATATTTAACTTGTTTTTAGTCGAAGTGAAGTATTACTAGACGTAGAGCACAATAGTACCTAATTGTTCGTCAGTTTTATCGACGTAGTGCTCGTTCACCCCTTAGCCTTTCATTGTTTTGAGTAAACTAACTACTAGTGTTTATTTTAGAATTATGCTGGTGGACATAAAACTAGGGCATTCCCGTTTTATTGCTATAATTTATTTATTCAAGAGAGCATCGTGGTACAATGGAGTAACGTAGTATAACCTAATTAGTTGTACGTACGATTGTAAATGAAAAAAAAATACTTTTATTTAAATTCCTCACTCTGTTAAGACGGCTAACTTAAGGGAGGACTTGCACTATAGCACCAGTCGTGGAACGTTCTCGGTCCGATCTTCGTTTGTTAAATATATTTTTATATGAGTAACAACGAGAGCATTCATATTATTGTTTTAGTCAAGTGATCAAAGTGAGTTTTGGTCAATGTTTACTTAACCCTTTTCTTGATATTGTATCTGTGGAGATACATCAGAATTAAAAAAAAATAGTGGCATCAAATTTGAACGCAAACTAATCTTTTGTATGTGAATGTTTAGGTAATTTCTTAATTTTCGAACGCTTGTTCAGTTTTTTCTGTTGGCCAGACTGATGAGCTGTCAAACTTCATTTTATTTCAAGTTCCGACTTGTCGATACGCAGCAAGGTAAGAAACTTTACTAAACTATTTCGGTATTTGCATATTTTATGAATTGGATTGTGAAATTATAAATTTAAGTATATTTTGCTTTAAAGTAATTACTTTAAACTTTCTGTTATAGTTTGGTTGACGCCTTATTTGACGTTTTATATGGATGTATCTCATCGTGCACACTGCCCAGTGCGTAGCAATTTTGTGTTTATTTGACATGTATCTCACGGTGCACACTGCCAGCTTCACTAACAACTTATACAGAATATTTATGTATATGTATGTGCACACTGCCAAGCTGATTAACTGTTCATACGATTATGCATATTTAGCTTATTTTCTATTGATTATAGGTACAATTATGTTTTCAAGAGTTAGAAAAATACTAGCGATGGTGCCAAAACACCATCAATCATCTAATGATGAAGAAAGTCCAGATTCTAGTAATGAAGTTGAGGATTTTAACTTTCAAAAACGTGACAGCACTGAATCGTCACCAGCTCCGTCGCTTCCTTCCTCTCTTGAAAATCTTCACATTCTTTCTGACGATGATTGCAATCTCAGTATGCCCCAAATTACTACTAACTGCTCTCCGATATCAATGAAACCAAAACTTTCATTGAATTCTTCCACTCAAGATTCTCTTCACTCGATTATACCTCCTCCACCAGTCACCACAGTAAGCTTGGTTATAAATAAAAGTCCAAGATTGAACCGAATAGTACCTGAAACACCTGAGTTATCCCCAGCAATAGTAGAAGCCACACCATCACCATCGAATATAAAGCATACACGATCAAAACAGCCAAGGCTAGCTATTAGACGGCCTGCGTCCATACAAAGAAAGCAATTGAATTTCCACTGGGAAAATAAAAAATTTGAACATAATGCTGAAATACACGATAAACAGTTACCAGTAGACAACATCAAAACACCTCTAGAATATTCTTGATGATGGCATCATTGATTTGATTACACAGCAAAGTAATTTATATTCAACTCAAACAATTGGTCGCTCTCTTAATTTTTCCAAACAATCTATCAAAGATTTTATCGCAATTAATTTGATCATGGGAATCGTAAATATGCCGGCCTATACTGACTATTGGTCCCACGAATTTAGATTTGCACAAATAGCTGATGTAATGCCACTCAAAAAATTTCAGCAGATACGACGGTACATTCACTTTAACGATAATTTACTTGATGACGGTGACCGATATTTTAAAGTTAGGCCCCTCATTGAAAAAGTTCGTGCCAATTTTTTGAAAGTACCTCATGAAACAAGGTTTAGTATCGATGAAATGATGGTGCCATATAAAGGCAAAAAAGCCGGGAATCGGAAACAGTATATAAAAAGCAAGCCTCGCAAATGGGGGTACAAAGTATTTGTTAGAGCAGGAGTTTCGGGCTTTATTTACGATTTTCTGGTCTATGGCGGCGAAGACACTTTCAGATATCACGAATTTACTCCAGAAGAGTTGAGTTTGGGCTTTGGGGCAAAAGTCGTCCTGTCACTGTGTAGAACTATTCCTGATCCAGCATGTTCAGTTATTTATTTTGATAAGTTTTTCACCAGCTTAGAGCTTATTCACATACTGCGATATGATATGGGAATATTTTCTTTAGGAACAATCAGATCGAATCGACTACGTGGTGCAGAACAGAAACTGTTATCTGATAAAGCCCTCAAGACGAAAGGTCGAGGATCTTATTCACGAGTGGTTTGCAACAAAAACAATGTGTGTCTTGTAAAATGGCATGACAACAAAGTGGTCACTGTTGCAAGTAGTTATGTTTCGGAAACACCTGTTGGAGTTATTCAGCGGTACAATAAGGATTTAAAACAAAGAGCTGCAGTCCCCTGTCCCAATATAATAAAGCACTACAACGCCCATATGGGTGGTGTCGATCTAGCAGACATGTTAGTGGCTTTGTACAGAACGGAGATGAAAAGCCACCGATGGTACTTACCCATATTTTCCCAAATTTTAGACATGTGTGTGAACAATAGCTGGATATTATATCGCAGGCATACTGTCATAAATAACGGAAAACATATGAGCTTAAAGAAGTTCCGGCATCATATTATACAAGGGCTTTTATATTCTGGGCGACAGCAACCATTTAAAAATTGTGATTCTCTACCACCAGCACCGAAAAAAATAATAAAAACACCCAGTAGCCTAAGGCCAACTGTTGACGTAAAATATGATGGATACAATCATTTCCCTACTTTTGGGCCCAAAGGACGTTGCAAGCTGTGCATCAAAGGCCAAACGACTGTCATGTGCATTAAATGTGGTATGAGGCTTTGTCTAATATCTGATCGAAACTGTTTTTTTGATTTCCATAATATAAATTTTCAAAATTAATGTGATTTTGTTTTATTTATTTTGCAATAGAAGGTTCAAGCCAAATAGTACAGACTAGTGATAATAAACGCTATTTATATTTTCCTATAAATAAGTTTATAATCAAGTCATCGCTAATATGGCAATGTATCTGTAGAGATACATTGTTAGCGTAGTGTAATTATTAATGCTCTTGGCAATGTATCCCACAAGATATGTGTGATATTTTTTAAACTGTCGTCATGAGATTTTTTTTGTTATTTTTCTAGACATCCTTGGGTCTTAAAAGTCAAGTGGTATGAATATTATTGAAATTTAGAAAAAAAAATTCTGCCAAGTTAAGGGTTAAACCAAATTAATTCTTTTCAACCATAAAAAATATATCGCTAATTGAACCCTAATTATATTTGTGGTAAACAAATGTTGCGTGATCATTTTGTGGCTTGGTTTTTCAAAGACAATCAATAGTTTATTACAGGTGTTTACTAATATAGTAGCGAATAATATATTATAAAAGTTTTATAGCTAACATTTATGAACATTTTGCGGAAATGAAATATCGCTATGATGATATATGAAATGAGTAGGAAAAAAATCATCTTTTCTAAGAACTATTGCAGTGTGAGGTCTGTAAGTGTTTATCATTTTACTATTTTTTTTAGCTTTACGCTGTATCCCACACATGGTAGGGTAGGCAGAGGGAACTTGGGAACCTAGTATTCCTTTCCCTACTTTTCGCCGAATTTCAGACATTGCGTGTAGAGCGGCGAAACTCAACGTCGTGCTTTGACTGTTTAGCAGAGTGAAGAAAAGAAAACATTAAAATTTTATTTGAAAATATTAATATTCAATTTTCTCAAGTGCGGATCAAACCCACAACCTGTCGTCTGCGTCACAACATGCCTCTAAAATTTCTTACAAAAATAATGTAAGGTCGAATAATTTTTATCAAAAATTTCATTTGAAACGACTTATTCATATTTTATTTACTAATGTTTAAATTAACTAGCGAATCTGCACGGCTTCGCCCGTATAAATTAAAAAGACGTATATTTATTTTATGTAATTAAATTGGATACTTTCTTTAATTACACTTAAATAATATAAAATAATTATTAATTATTTGGCTGAGGCCTATCGTGGCGCAGGGGTACTAACGTGTGACAGTAAATACGACATATTGTGGGTTCGATGTCCCTCGACGAAATGAAATATAATTTTTTTTAAATGAAATAATGAATGTTTTCACTTCTTCGCTATGGTTACAAGGAAAAGGGTGGCATGGAGTTCCGTTACCCGACACCCATCAAATTCAGCGGAAAGTAGGAAACGGAACGGAGTGTCTTAACACTAAGTTCCCCCATGTTTCCTCTGCCTCCCCTGTCTTATACTAATAAGGTTTTAAAAAAAACGTAATAATGTATTATGTTTTAGTATAAGTCCCATTAAAATAAGTTCAGCCGTTTCGAATTCGATAACATTATTAAAATTTATTGTTCGTGTTTTAGTATCGAAAGAAAAACAATATGCGCTTAAAAATACGTCATAACAGACAAACACTTCAATGTTATTTATATTTATGATGTAGAAACTAGTATTAACTGGTTTTTAAAATTTATTTATAGGTAATATCTAATTAAAGCACTAACATATAATTTTAGATATGCATTTCGATGAATTTATAAAAATCATGCTTATCGAAAATCAATTAAGATTTTATTTTATCTTTTGAAACAATTTTCGATATTATTTCAAATGCGGATTAGGTCTGAACAAAGTAATTAAAAGTGAAATGTCAAGTGTCTGATGATTGGAGTAAAGCGGCTTCGAGTTAGGGCACTCAAGGTGCAAAAGCAATAAAATTGACGGAAAATGGTGAATTGACACTCGAACACCTTATAAGGGGGAATAATTGGGAAGAAATGAACAGCATGAAGTTTCAGTCACAAATTGAATTATATTGTGAAAATATTTGTTAGCTCCGTTCTCTAGTGTATTTATCATGGGGAGAGTTCTGGAAATCTGACCCCAGCTGCCGAATTTCTATTCGCACGTCATAAGAACAATAGTGGATGATGAACTCTCGGGCCTGGTGTTCAGACACACCGCCCCCCACTTTCCATCGAATTCTGGAACACTCCTTGGCTTCAATGGACCTCAATTTCAATTCATATATTATAAATATACCAAAAATTGTGTATAAATGTGAAATATCAATATATATCAGCAGGTTCTTTGCAACTTTACAAATATAAGATTATCAAAAGAAAACAATAATTACTTTCTAAATAGTACCACTTTTTTAACAATAAAATATGATTTCTGCATATATTTTCAAAAGGTATGATTTTATTTTTTAGAAATATTTTATCACGCCGAAAGTAATGATTCACATTTAAAAAATAAAAATATTTATTTAAGGAATTATATATTATACTTCAAAAATATAAAAATAATTAATAAATAGCATTCTCTCTTGTCAAACGATAATTCTAAGAAATTATGCGAAAAATTGTAACAATCTCCTTACAGATATGCAAACAACATAAATAAGTTATAATAAGCGTGTAAAAATTACGACGTAGATTGACGAGAACTTAGTGGTCACTTGCAGGGATTCCAAGAGGTAAGTTAAAAGTCCTACGTTCAAATTTTTATACGTTTTCTAAATAAATATGCTAAGAAATATTAAAAAAAATGCAAGAGAGTGATAAATCGAAACGTCAGGTTCTTCTTTATTTATCCTGTAAACCTATTATCCATCCTGTATGCTGTCCATATAACCTATCCCATCCTGTGTGCTATTGCTAACATATTAAGCTGTATAATACTACTGGTAGACATTTTACGCAACAAAACATCACAAACAAGCGGCAATAATAGCACTTAACTCGCATTTGCATTCGTTTACAATTTCAACTAATGGTTTACATGATAATGATTCGCACCCTCCATAGTTTAGATGTACGCATCTTTATATATATATATATATATATATATATATATATATATATATATATATATATATATATATATATATATATATATATATATATATATATATATATATATATATATATATATATATATATATATA
>DWMZ01001945.1:0-15068 GCA_018249855.1 Eueides tales michaeli | reverse complement strand
ATATATATATATATATATATATATATATATATATATATATATATATATATATATATATATATATATATATATATATATATATATATATGCAGACAAAAAAATTAAAATTTATGTAGAACTATAACATGTATTCTCGAGCATTTCTATTTTTAGTAAGAATTCTTACTGTATAAACGATCGCCATAGTCATGTTACGAGTATATGCTTTGAGCCTTCCTCGATACATTAACAGTACAAAAGAAATCAGCAATCGGAACCTGTAGCATTTGGGATTAAAAGGTGTTGTATTATTGTAAATATTAGATAGTCGAGGCGTCCCGTGATAAGTACATAAACAACGCACGGATGCACGCGTCACGGCCTTAGTGAGATATAATATAGTATAACGTATAGACTTTATCACTTAAAAGTAACCTATATTTTACTCCGCCAGTTTCACATAATTTAGTAATATAATAATTTTACTTATGTGTGTGTACTGATGTATAGATACTATAGAGAAAGAGGATAGAGGAAGATTTTGGTTTAACCTCAAAAAATCTAACGCGGAACTACCACTTTGTTTCGGACGCCAGTTTGCGTTAGATTATAATGATTTGTAATGTGAACATTTTGGACATTATTTTTTGAAAAAAAAAATGTTAATATAACTAATGTAACTTTGACCCTTACTATCAAACGGTTAAACGGCTAATGTTTTGCTTCTATGTTTAATAACACTTAAGATTAAGAATAATGATATACTAATTTTATAAAAGTTTAGATAATCATACTAAAGTAATCAATCAGTTTTCCCAAAATACATTTAAATATATATTTGTATAGTTCAAGAACACGAAGCCGCGCGAGGGTCTCCAATTTATCAAATTTATCTAATTCTCTCTAGAGTTGCTGAAAAAAGCTTGGCGGACAGTGGGTCTCTTCCCTGATTTTTTTACTTAGTTTTGTGATAAGTATGTGATAATCTCTTTCTTTATTTTACTATCAAATAGATGTTTTCTCTCCTCAATTTTGTAGTGTTACTTCACATAATATGTACGTGTTATCTATTTGATGGTTTGCTTTTGTAGAAATTTCTAAGTTGGTTCTGCAGTTTTTTTAGCTTGTCTTAAAACCCTTTTCATCTGACTTCAGTAGTTCCTTGCTGAGTATTGATAGGGAACGGGCCATTATTTTGTTGTTTTCTAGATAATGAACCATACTGGATGGTTTGATTCTAGGCCTTTTAGTTGGCGTTAGCTTAGGAGATGCTCTTACCATGCGATGTTTGGTATTAGAGTTTATTTTAGCTTTAATATAAATGAGGTGTGTGTAAACAGACTTGGGAGGCTGCTTATAATATAGTCTATTTCATTCTTGTATTTGCCATCTGGAGAAAACCAGGTCCACTTGTTGTTCTTGTATTTCTTGAAAATGCTATTCATGAGGTAAATTTATCTCCAGTAATCCATTTGAGCTTCTTTTACCATGGTCAAAATTACGCAGTGCACATTCGTCTTTGGTTTGTTTGGTCCCTGCTTGGGCAATAAGCTCCCTCATGAGTATAATTATATTTTTTGAGTATTGTTGTATAATTTGGGATAAGTTGTTCTAGATAGTAGTGTGTTCTCTGTTGTCAGCTTGTACTATTGTCCATGTTTTATAATGACTGGGCTTAATAACTAAAATTGCGAGATTCAATCATTGACGCCGATGAAGTTTAGTATATTATTTCTTAGTTGTGATTTTACCACAAATCTCAGGTGCTTTCTGTACCCCAGGTTCTCCTTTGGCATACATTGTTCTTTTGTATGTATGGTGAAATATCACAAGTCCTTCACATTTCGATAATTTCTGTGATGTCCTAGTTATGATCTTTTAATGTTTGGTGTTGGTGTTCTTGTTTTCACTTCTTGCTTGTAGCACTACTTTTAATAAACCTTGTATAATGTAGGGTTCGGCTTCATCTTTTTTTATCTTTCAAGACCTGAATCTTTTTCTCAAGGCCACAACCCTTGAGAGGTTGTAGCTAGCAGAATAAGTCGGGTTTTATCATCATTGTTTCCGTGTTTACCTAGTCTCTGACGTCTATATATTTCCCATATATCTAGTTTCACGTCTAATTCCTTCATTATTGATATGATGAGAATACTCAGGTCTTACTGGTTCTCTGCATTTGGTTCTGCAAGCCCATGAAAGATGACGTTTTTCCTCTTACTGTTCTCCTCCATATTTATAATCTTGTTGTTTAATTTGTTCACTTCAATTTTCAGGTTTTGGTTCTTTTTAATTATTGGTTATAATTTTTCTTCAACTTTTTGTAGAACAACCGCTGTGACATTTTCTGTCACAACGTGTGGTATGGTATGGTTCTTTGATTATGGCGTTCCGAGCGTGCCAGTTGAGCACATATCACTTCGCCAGTGTCACCACGATGTGTGCTTGTTCTTTTAATTGTTCTGTCATTTTCGCAATAAGCAGTGACATCTCTGGTGACGGTCCGGAAGATAACGGAACGTAACATCTTTATAAATATTTCTGAACGAACTATTTGTTTTAATAAGTTGGTAGTAGCAACACGGCAGTTTCATCAATTTATTTATTGTCTATAGTTTTGCTTGCAGTCTGACATGTATCATAAAATTATTTATATATTTTATCACTTTATCACTGATTTTATGATGTTATTTTATAATTTTTCGACACACACGCGCACAGGTTACAATTAGATCGGCACGTGATTGCCTATAAACAATTATTAACGGATATACAAGAAATCAGAAAAATAACGACTTCTTCCTTAAATAAAATATACATACTCTCTTAATATACAATAAAATAATAAAATTTAATCCAGATTGGGTGACGTGTCATTGGTTAATCAAAGTTAAACTATTTGTCTCAGTATTTTTATTTGGTTATATGAAAAACATCATGAAAAGTATGGAATATATGAGAAATATTAAATTTATAAATATTGACTACCAATGCAGTGCACGTGCAGAGTCCCCTAGATGCATAAATTCCACTAGGCATTGTGTCCTGACGTCACGTGGGGGGACCGCAACATATTGCAGTGAAATGGCCCATCCCCACAAAGGGCGCAAGAATTTACAAATAACACCCTTAATTTGTTTTTTCTTTTCAAAATATAATTTTTACATCTAATTTTATGCTACTTATACCTATTCTTAATTAATTATTTCCTTTTCAAAATATATTTTTATTTATACATACATTATTGTTTCTTATTAATTACAATCTATACAAAAGATAGGACAACACTAAACAAAAAGCTGATTTTAATGATTTAAGTACAATATAGTACATAGCATAATTTAAACTTCTATAGTCATAAGAGGCAAGTCAATACAAAACCAAGATTTAATTAAATTAGACTGAATTGAGTTATAATTACGTATTTATTTACATTTCTATATAGCATCATCTCATACAACAGGGTAGACCGAGAGAACTTAGCGTCCTAGTCGTAGCGTCATATTCCTATCATACTTTTCGCCCGGATGCATCGCAATGTTAAGTTAACGCATTTTCTCTTATCATAGCAGAGTAATAAACATAATTAGACTCTACTAAAAGAATTGCATCTTTCAGTACGCAAGTCAGTTTTTTTAATTGTATTATTAATTTGTGGGTTATTGTGATACATACAATATGCATTACAGAATTTCTGTACTAAATTACCGTAGATATATGTCGGGGCGTCTTTATTATATCTACTGGCGGACTATCAGAAGGTTATTTGGAGCCTAATAAAATAGCATATAATAATAATAATATACTGAATATCCATTTTTTTTTAAATTTTATCTCATTTAATGCCAAATTTTTTTTCTCTATTTGTTAGGAGTTTTTCTTATGGCAGACTAAGGTTTGATGTAGGCTACTAATCTATGCCAATACAAGCAAAATATAATTGGCAAATATAATTTAATTGGCCAATATTTGTATTTACCTTAATACGATAGAACTTTTTTGTAATATAGTCATTTGCGCTAGGTTGTGGACATCTGTATCTCAAGATCCGGATGCAAAAGACATGGTGTTCGTTTAGTTAATTGAAATCGCCAGTGTGACAACTCAAGTAGACAGACAAACGTCTCTGCAACGCGTCAGGCTTTCGTTATTTTATCATGATTAAATCGATTTTTTTATACTTTTAGAAAATTGTTAACTTTAATATCTCGGGGAAAGTTTGCTTAGGTCAAGGTTAGTAAACGCATTATAATTACGCAACGCATTAAATAAACGAGATAAAAAATTAAACTTGTTAAAACTTCTTAAAAGTTTTTACTTCATTTGTTATGATGATAGTTACTAATACATAATTAGTTATTAAGTTATTTGTTAAAATTAATTAAGTTATTTATCTAATTTCTCTATTATATTGCAAAGTGGAACAACAAAGGCAAAAGGCGCCACTTGCCCCGAGTCGTTATATTGTTTATTTTCTTTATATTTCGCAATTTAAATCAATATTTTATAAAAATTGTTTTAAGAAAATTATATATAATAATTAAATGTTATTGCGATAATTTAACAACTAAGAAAATATAATTAGTGTGATTATTTCCTTCATAACTGCGAACCGATACCACATCGTCTTGTTATTTTAATATTCGCTAGCGTCCCCCCTATAATTCAAAGTGGAAAAATATTACCCTCACGTTCACAATTTTCCTATTATTTAAATTTTACGTGCTCTAATTTTATAATGCTCATTTCTAATCTTTAAAAATATAAAATTAACCTATACCAAAGAGCAATTAATTATCGTCATTTTAGAATGTGAGGAAGCCAAATCGACTTTCTAATATTATGTACATTTTTCTAAGATCAAATAGCTATAATAAACAATATCGAGAAAATAAAATATTATTAATCCTCTATTATTTTTTAATCCTCTATTAAACAGCGTAATAACTACCTAACGAACAAAATTATTTGTCTGTTTAACCGATCGATAAGAAGTTACCAATTTTTCAATCCACTTTTATTCTATGGATTACTATTTGACCGAATATTTCAGCCTAACAATACGAACTTCTAATTACTGAAACATATATATTGATTATCCATGCACTAGAAAAAGACAGACTAGCTGTTACTTTATGTCAAAAAGACAATTTTTAAGATTGATTTTCTTTATTATTGTAATTCCGTGCATTTAATTTCGATGTCTTTGCGTTTATTTTACGCAATTATTAGTGTCTTGGTGTTATTCAGTGTTACGCATAGGTCTTATAAATCTATACTCGAAAGCTTAAAGCACGTTTGAAATGGAATGCAAAGGCAAACGTGAATGAATAGGGAATTTTATTACGGCTGAAATTGAATTATTAGTTAGTTTAGTCGGCAACTACAAGAATATTATTGAAAATAAAAAGATAGACGCTGTAACTAACAAGGGTAAGGAATCTATGTGCAAAAATAAAATCTTTCAATTCCTGTGGCTTAACGACAAACGTGCGTTCATGGAAAACTTTAAAACTAAAATATTTAGGTGTAACAAAATCCACAAAGCAAAAAACACAGCACAGACAAGAGATGTACAGAAATTCGCAAAACACAGAATTCTCGCTTGGAGTTGGTGAATTTGCTAACGCAGACAAGGGATTAACGTAAGTTTATGGAAAAGGAACACAAATAAAACATTTTGCATCTAGCAAATGAATAGAGAAGAAAGGAAGAGATGCTTTTAGAAAAAAATAAATTAGGTCTTTTCCAAGCACAATCATTTAAAATTTGATTTTTTTGTTCATGTCAGGTTTTGTAATATAATACAAGCCACAATTACATCTTGTGCAAGGGCAGCTTACACATTCATCCAATACTCAACACTGGAAAACGTCTTTTCCACATTCCAAAGCAACTTTCAATGACATTCCTTGTCCGTATTTGCGATTAAATTAAGTCTCTGTCGACTGTCTTCAATTATTAGTCCATTCCCTAATGCATGATTCTTACAGTGGAATTTAACATTAGAATTATCAAAAATCATGAGTAGAACCAGGCCAACATGCCAATTTATCTTGAAAAGTCAACTCATCTGAGCAATTTCCTTGTTTCATTGTATTTCATTCTTGATTTTGTCCTCCATCAGAGCTAGTAGAAACTGGACAGACTCTTTTAAAAGTCTGAATCCGCGATGAAATTCTTTAGAATCCCACTGATTGAAGTGATTGAGACTTTATCTGACGCACCTTGCTTCTCTCTCTATTAATATAGTCATTAAATATATACTCTTTTTCGATTGCTAAGTCATCGATAGCATCAAAAATATCCATGGTATAGATAAACTCGACGTATGTTAAAAATAAACTCAAACCAAATTGCACTAATATAAACGTTAAGTCACGTCAACTCGAGTTATTTGTTGAATAACACGGTTATCTGGCGATTGAAGCTACAAATAGATTTATTCCCCAGGTAATGGAGTTACCCGATGAATAAGTCTTACCTAGGTATTGAAAAACGCAATCTATCGAGTAAAAGCTATCTGCCTGTTTATCTGGGGAATGAACAATCGGTCCTTAACAATGTAATTAAAGGCCAACGGATAAAAGAAATAAAGATATGTATTTGTATTGTTTTTTTTTTGTATTCCTTAGTAAGCATCGCAACTAAAATGGTTTTTGTTACATATGGAATGAAACCAAAGAAGATTTAATTTTAAAGAGTTTGCAATTTTGGGCTACCTCAATTGAAAAAAAATAGCTAAATAACTTAATACTTATCGGCGCTGAGTTACAACACCACAATGCTTCAAGAATTAAGCAGAAACTAAAAAAACGAAATTAAAAAATTATCACCTTCTATAAAGAAAGTAACAAAGTTTTTGTTACATAATTCAATGGTTTGATTTATTTATATAAGAGATACGTCCAAAGACTATCACAGAAATTATAATAATTAATACATCATTTGTAATAACCTATTATTATGAGTAATTAAGACTTAATTAAATACCTCAGTCTGAAGGTACATAGCGATAAGGCTGAATGATACCTCTGGGTTATTCCAAAGAATTTATCATGTGTTATTTATTAAAAAAAATAAAAACACCTGATATTTACACAAATGCAGCCAGAGATAAATCCACCCCTCCGAAAATATGATGTATGTAACAATGATATTTGTTACATACATGTAACAATGATATTTTATCGCACGATGTGTGATAAAGAATTTAAAATTATGTCATTATCTTAATATTATTTCAAAGGTCACAATCGCATGTCACTAAAACCCAGTCAGACCTGTTTGGAACTCCCAACAGGCTTTATATATGCGACTCGATAACAAAGTTTATCGATATTTATCGCCGCTCTTGAAATAATCGTGATAAAATTGTTTCGATTGCTTTTTCCGACAAACACCATTGGAACATAATATTTGAATTTAAATACGCCATCATAGCGCAAAGGGACAGTATCAGATATAAAGCAGCAAGTCTGGTTGTGCACACATCAGTTGTGAGCTTCGATCAACTATTCATGAATAGTTGATCGAAGGTTGTGAGTTAAATTCTCACTCAAAATCTCGGGAATGATATATGTATTTTAACATCTTCGTTCTGGCAACGACTCGAAAGTTGGGCGGAAAGTTGGGATGAAATGTCTTGTGGGTCACACGGGTCAAGCTTGTCATGAGATGCAACGTATCCTTGGCTTCCATAGCCCTGGCTTATGGAGGAAGAGCACCGTGGGATTTTAATAGGTAGCGTCGACGGCCTATATATGTCGGTCCATGAGTCCCTCATAAACCGCTCGTAAATGAATTTCTATTAGAACGTAAAATAATTTCCATTTGAAAAAGATACTCATATTAGAAATTTTAACTCACAAGATCAGAACCACCAATAAATATAGGTATATCTTCAGCAATTCGGTGTTATGTGAAATGTATTAAATTAGCAACTACGAGTAGGTATATTAAATATTGACATAGTTTCTATTAAATAATATATAATAGTAATATTATTATTGCAGTTATATGAGACTGGTGAGTAAATGTTATATTAATAAATAGTTTAAGTTATTCGCAATATCCTACATATTTTGAGTAATAATTCATTTATTTATTTTTCCAATTGTGCCGCAATATAGGTATCAGTGTACATATGTAATATATACAACAATATATACACAATCTATGTGGCGCTGTATAGATGAAACCAATCAAGCAATTTTAATGTCTCTTGTTTAGTGTTTTTATTCGCAGTGGAGATAATGAATAACTTAGTATTTTCATTTCCCCGCTCTTATAAATAAACTAAGCGCAATGCCCTTAACACGTAAAGCCTCAAGAATTCACTGGATAATGAAAAGTAAGTAAGTAGGTGGTAGGTAGGATACCAGGTTCCATCTGCTTAATCTGTTGTACAACGCGAAGCTAAGTAAAAGCTATATAAAGTTCTTACAACTATTCTGTAATTCCAATTTTCATAAATATAACAAGAATTTTAGTAGGAATATTTTAGTAATAATAATATTTTTTTTATTGGACACTCATTAAGAAGACAACAAAAAAATAGATGACAAAAAACAAAAATAGGAAGTAAAGGGAAAATAATTGAGGGTGTGAATATGTGATATTCAAAGGTAAGGCATTCCATAGTCGATCATACCATCACATCCTGTGATAGTAAAGGAATGGTTGAGGATTTGTTATGATCGATAATGTTACCAAGATTTTTACTATTTAACTATAAGATATATAATAAGATATATATTGGTATTTGGCCATTTAAAAGTATATTGAGTAGAAAAGATATGCTTATTTAGATATAAACTTAGGGTTAACGACAAAAATAGGCTGAGTCTTGCTAGGATTCAGTTGTACTCCAAAGTCCGTGCACCATTTAGATATTTCCAATAAATTATTATTTATCATATTAACTGCAGCTGGTGGCAACTCAGAAATTTTAGACTTAAGACGAATTTGATCAGAGATTATCTGCGTAGAGGTGGTAGTTCCCTACATATCACAAATATTATTTAAAAGTGAAAATAAAAGACACGCCACGTTCGCATTGACTGAGGACCAGTTCGTATACGAAACTTGAATGAATACGTTGATGGCGTCCTGGTAGGTAATTCTGAAACCAATCGACTACGTTAGGACAATTATGTTCAGAGAAGCTAAAGTAGCATAATGTCAAAATCTACGGTGCCAAAAGCATTACTGAAATTTAATAACAATAATACCGTGACCTGTTGCATGTACACAACTATATGGATATCATTGGATATTTTAGCAAGAGAAGTAGTTATCTATGACCAGGACGAAAACCAGATTGAAGAAAGAATTCGTCGCGTTCGAAAACTTTGGATTGGAAGGGAAGAATACAAATTGGACAATAATCGCTACCACCAAGCGTCATTGTTTTATTTTAAGTAAAGGAATGATTTTTTTAGGCGAAGGAATGGTTCCTTCGATGATAGAGGGAATTCACAGGAACTAATGGAATAATTAAGCAGGGAAGATACAATAATAGCACAAATGATATCAAGTATGGGGATGACAATTTTACGGCTGGCGCAATCAACACTAAGAGCAATAGGTAATAGCCCTAATATTTCCCATATCATCTTTCCGTAAAGCGAATAAAGAAAAATTTCGAATATTAGGAAAGGTAAAACTGGACATTAGATCAACTGCATTTAATTTCTACCCTTATTATACGCAGATACTAACATGGCTAATAAGTAGACTGTGAATGTGGCTACAAATACCCTCGAAATTACATCTCACGGAATCAATAAGACTGCGTGCGAATTTTGCCGTCTTATAAATTTTATAATGAAGCTAACAAATTCTTAAAACTAGACGTCTATGATTTGTTTTAAGTTTTAAGTAGTCGATCTTTAAGGATTTACTAGCTAGCTAATAAATCCTTGAAGATCGACTACTTAAAAGTTAAACAAATCGTAGACGCCGACGCAGCAGCGGTGGGATCAGCTCGTGATTCTAATCATGGGTCCTCAATCGTTAGAAGGAAACAAGATAGCATATATTACAGTGCTACCTACAACCTGCAATACACAGCACATAGATGGAGCACATTTTATTATTTGTACCGGTACATGGTGGTGCTCACTAGTGAGAAGACCTATGTACATAGAGTTTGTTCATGGTGGAGCTTACTAGTGAGAAGATCTACATAGACAGACGAAGTGATCTTGATCGACCACCTTAAGACGGGATGGAGGAAAGCTAATAAAATTGAGGTAGTCATGTCTGGAAAAAGTGATATGCAGGTACGTTCAGATTTATTAAAAAATACATTTTTAAATGTTGTGGCCCTTGACAGGCATTTAGGTACCTACCCTCGTGTTAAGCATTTAAAAGGTAATTTAGAATCACGTATTGATAATACATCTAAACGTCGAAAAGTAAATGATAAGTCTAATTATTTTTCCTATTATAATTGTAGTAAATATGGCTACATGAAGCGTAATTGTATAATTAAACAATTAAATCATAATGAATTAAATAATAATAGTAATTTAAGAAAAATCCACCTTCCACCTACGTCAAGGCCATAACGATCGTAAATGTTTTCAAAAGCAAAAAATGATAAGAATAGGATTACTAAAATACATTTCGATACAGTAAAATCCAATAACAGATCGACTGAACCTCCGAACCGTGCGGTGAGCGTTCGCGCCGGACGACCGAACCACCGGAGTGTGCGGTGCGGCGTTTTAAACAGACGACCGCTCCGCGTACCGTCCAGCAGTGATGAGAGCTTGGGGGTATTTCCCCTAAATTTAGGGAAAAAAGTGAGGGGATCTTTAGGGTGAAAAATTATCTAGGTTATTTTTTAAGGAAAAACTTTATCAATAAGAATGTTTTGTTTCAATTTTCTTTAAAAAAAAAATTAAAACATATTTGAAAACGTATTTATAAATTGATTATATAGAATTCTCATGGTAGTTTGTTGCCCTTTGTAGTTTGAAGTAAAATTTATATTTTAAGACGGGCGGACGGACTAAACGTCTAAAATGACAAAAAGTAAACGAGTAACAGTAAAATTAAAAGGTATTAGCATAAGCATTTATTCTCCATATTTGTTCATTTTTTTAGTAAATGGAGTAAACACTTAAGCCTGTAACCGATAGGTTAACGATCCTTGCATACAAAAGACGAGTGATGAAATAAGTCTTTATATATCTACAAACGCTTTCTTATCCGAAACAATGTTGTCGTCTTAGCGCTACTAATTCATATTCGTTGCGACGTGTACCGCTTATGGTGACCTAATGGCAATGGCAACTGAACCTACAATTCGATTCATTGCGCCGTCCACACGATCGAACGCGGTGAGGCCCGAATCAAAGCCCGAATATTACGATAGCGCACCATAGTCGATCGCATGGAGAACGGTGCGCCACAAAAGAGGGGTGCGCAAGCAGCTTCACTCCGTACCATCCGGGTGCGGTGCAACTTCACGCCGTCCACACTAACTAGGTTTCCAAAAATGTTACTCTATCATTATACGCGATGAATCCGTTTAAAAGTGTTTCATTTAAAATTATTGTATCAAATTTAGATAAAAAGAATTTGTAATTTCATTTTATTTAATATTTGTAATGAGGAATTTCACAAGAAATATTATGAAATTAATGAGCTACTATCTGCGTCATTAATTTTGGACTGTTTCGAGATTTTGTGACAAATAAAAATATACGACGGATAAACAAAAATATAGACGGATATTTTATGGACACATATTTTAAAATATCGAATACTTTATTTTATGCTTTTTCACTTGTATTCATATATTTTTTATTCCTCTTATTCATCTATATAATTATACAATTTTTATTGAGATATTGTTTTATTTTTCACTAAGGGCCGATTTTCAATCCCCAGATAAACAGACAGATAGCTTTTATTCGACAAATAGCGACATGTTGCGTTTTCAATACCTAGGTAAGACTTATTCATCGAGTAACTCCGTTGCCTGGGGAATAAATCTATTTGTTGTTTCAATCGCCAGATAACCGTGTTATTCAATAAATAACTCGAGTTGACGTGAAGTGACATTTATATTAGTGCAATTTCGTTTAAGTTTCTTTTTGACATACGACAAATTTTCCTATGCCATGGATATTTTTGATTCTATTGATGACTTAGCAATTGAAGAAGAGTACATATTTAATGACTATATTAATCCAGAGAAGCTAGGTGCGTCAGATAAAGACTTGATCAATGCAATCAGTGGGATTCTAAAGAATTTCGTCGCCGATTCAGACTTTTAAAACTCTGTCCAGTTTTTACTAGCTCCGATAGTGGATGAAATCAAGCATGAAATACAATGAATCAAGCTATGTCTTCACCCGATTTGACTTTTCAACATATATTGGGTTTTAAATAACTCTAATGTTAAATTCCATTGTGAGAATCATGATTTAGTAGAAACTGGTTATCTACTGATCCCTTACCAAAATCAACAGACTACCAGCTAAGACTTTATTTAATGAATCGCAAATACGAACAAGGAATGTCATTGAAAGATGCTTTGGAGTGTGGAAAAGGTTTTCCAGTGTTGAGTATTGAAATAAGGTGTATGCTGCCACAAGATGAAATTGTGGCTTGTAATACCTGGTATGAACAAAAAATGAAGAGGAACCCCCATTAGGTCCAGAAGTCGTTGTCCCAATATTTTAGATCCTATTGTAGCCAATCCTAGGGGTGTAGGATGACTCCACACTACCAGAAAATTAGTAAAAAAAATTTTTTTAGTTCTTTTGTTGTTCAGTAGTAAATAGGAAGAGAGTAAAGAAGTTTTTGTGAAAGATGTATTTTATGTTAATAAAAATAATTTTATAATAATTATCATGGTTTATTTATATAAAATTAACCATACCATAATGGTTATTAAAAACTAAAAGAAACACATTTTAAATTGTTATGCTTGGAAAAGATCTATTTTATTTTTTTATAGGAGCAATTTGTGAATCTCTTCCTTTCCTTTCTTCTACCCTCATTTGCTAGATGCAACAAACTATTTCTACAAACTTATGTTGCTCCCTTGTTATCTCTATTAGCAAATTCACCAATTTAAAGCGAGAATTCTGTGTTTTGCGAATTTATGTACATCTCCTGTCTCCTGCTGTGCAGATTTTTTGCTTTGTAGATTTCTTTACACCTTCATATTTTAGTTTTAAAGTCTTCTACGAACGCACCAACCAAACCAACTAGTAATTGAATTTCAGCCGTAATAAAATTCGCTGTCCATTCATGTTTGGCTTTGCAACTCAAATTGTTAATCTAAGCCATATATATATATATATATATATATATATATATATATATATATATATATATATATATATATATATATATATATATATATATATATAGTGTGCGAAGCCACGGATTACGGCTAGTTAATTTATAAAATTATGAAATCAATAAAATGAGACAACCATTAGTCAAATACTGCTTTACAACTCCTCGAAAGCTTTACCTATCGTACATACTAAGAGGTTTTAGAAAACAAACAATGCTTTATTAAATAAGTGCTCAAGTTGTCATCGCTGGCCTAAAGACGGATGTATCTGACGACGTCCTAACGACACGATAATGATTGTTTAGTAACTGCGTAACAGCGACACGTGAATAAATAAGAGAAACAAATAAGATAAATTAAAATGTCGTCGACTTCTAATTCTTGGGCCGTCTGTCTACGATTAGAAAATGATATTCCACACCATACTTAAAATATCTTAAAAACATTTCAAAATAGTATTTGCCTGAATTAAAATCTCTAAATTATAATTCTAACCTATTCTCCTTGAGAAGCGAAATTTCTAAAATTTGTAGTGGGCTATTTGCAATTTGTTTTTATCATTAGGAGTTTTAGAAAGGTGTCTATCCTAATGAAACACTTAATAAAAATACTAAGCTACTAAATAAACATTAACAAAAACAATATCCATAGATAAATTGAAATTCATAACAAATGGCGATAAAGAAAGGTTGCCAAATAACATCAAGTATTTTCAAACAGAACTTTTAATATAACCTTTATTGGTGTCGTTAAAAATTATGCAGAATGGAAATTGATAGAGAGAGAGATCAAACAAAAGGGTGCTAAAGAATAACATTGTAATGCGTGACAACGAGTGTTTGATCGATACTCAACAGGTGCTTAGCTTTCCGATGGTAAGCAAATTCTGAAGATAACTTTATATTGAGGTATAGAGCTTAACATTGGATAGAATTGTTAGTTTTTATTTCATAAATTTTTATATAATGTGTTTTTTAAGGTGCGAATATTTTACAACTAATTTTAATTTACTCAAACTCTTTTTAACGTTAAAGTGTCTAAATGGTTTTGTTTGATAACGGTAACTATTGTATTTCTACAATGGAACCTACTTTGGATTCATTAATCATAGCTGGTTTAAATATTCAAAAGTACTATGTAATAAATTTATATTATATTGTATATCGTAACAAAACCAAAGCCTCTACATGATCGTAGAAGACTACGGCGGATTTCGTAGACGAAGTTGATTATTGTTAAATATGTAATAAATCTTATAAATATGATACATTCGTAAGATTTATTACATATTTAAATCTTAAAATAGTCATTTATATGGACCTGAATTTTATTTATCATTTAATTTAGTAATGAATATCTCATCTTGACTATAAAATTATTATCCACAACAAAATTCGTACATATTTAAGACTGTCTAAATATTTTTTTGTATCTATGGACATTAAATATTTTTTTTATGTAGCCGTAATCTCTATTTTAGATAGATAACGAAAATAATATATTTCTCATTTACAGTTTAATTTACCTAGTGTACGCGCTGTCCCCATTAAGTCATAAGTAAAATGAATTATTAGTATTATTTCACTTCACTTATGTGATATATTTTTATATTATTATATATTTTTATATTATTTTTTACGGCGTCAGTACGTTGACTGTAATGGTAACCTATCGGAACCTTACTTTACTAGATCAGGGGTAAGTCAAGGCAGTAATTTGGGCCCCTTTCTCTTTATCATCACCATAAATGACTTGCCCAACGTAG
>DWMZ01001944.1:0-15073 GCA_018249855.1 Eueides tales michaeli | reverse complement strand
TAGGGAGATTTTTACAAATTTTCGCTACCCAAAGATAATTAGAATTATCGTTTGGCAAGAGAGAATGCTGTTTATTAAATATTTTTACTATTTTTAAAGTGTTATTCCACACTTAGGAAAGAAAAATTTCGACGTAGCTTGGTGAGGACGGATGGCTTAGTGGTCAGAGCGCTTGAACGGTTTTCAAGAGGCGCAGGTTCAAATCCTGCTTCATTCAAATTTTTATACGTTTTTAAAATTTAGTATGTTGATTATTTATTGCTGTAGACACTCCTTTCCTCATTCTTTAATGATCATTAAATTTGTAGTTTCTATAGTTTTCTTTTATTACAGATTATATATATGTTTCTGTAATACGTTGTTTCGTTCTAAGTTTTAAGATTCTGAATTCACGGAAAGTATCCTGTCAGTTTTAATTCCCTTGTGAGTTTCGAAAATTTAAAATAAATTAATTAAATGAATTAATTACTTTTTTTGTTGTGCTTAAATACAAAAAATATAATTTGTTTCTTTTTTAGCTTAGTGTTAACACACATCCATTTCTCATTTTCCACCAGATTGAGACATTGGGTGTTGAGTGGCTGCACTCAAGACCGCGCATTGCCTTCTTAACAGGGCGACGAAATGAAAATATTTAATATTTCTTTTTCTCTAATAGTTACAATCGCCTATTTTATTGTCACATGCATGTGCCCCAGCACAAATTATGACCACATAAAACGCCTTACAAAATAAATATCAAATTGAAGCGATTTCACTAAATAAATGTGTATCGTCCCCCAAAAATCTGTGTGAAAACCGTCAAGACAATGAATTTAATCAAGCCAGCCAACATTCCACCGACAAAGCGCTAAACGTGAGCATTCTATTCATTTTAATATTTAATCTCTCTCCTTAATTTTAAGTCGGACTTTCATATTATAAAGGGATTCTTAAAATTTATTTATCTTTTATGTTATTGTTAAATAATTTTTGAGGCCTGTTAAGGCGCAGGGGGATAAGCGTGCGTGATTTATCGCATAAAAACAAACAATTAATCGGACCCACAATTTGATGCATTTACAGTTGCATGCTTGTGTCGTCTCATAGTCATTATTGTGTTAAAGGTTTAATCAATTCAATAAAGAAACGCGAGTTCAATTTTCAATCAACAGAATTCAATAATTTTATTTATTGCATTTAGTAACGAGACAAATCGCGGCATTGAGTTCCAAGGGTTAGTGCAATGTCTCAAAATTTAACCTTTAAAATTTACCTTTAGTGTTGGAGGATTTTTGGGTTCTGTATATATTTTTTTTATGTATTCATTTTATTAGTAGGGTACGGAACGGAGTGTCTTAACACTAGGTTTTCAAGTTTCTTCGGACTACACTGCCGTGGGTGGGATACAGCATGAAGCTGAGACTTTGTTATTTTTTTAAATATTTCAGAGTTCATAAATATAATCCTCGCGCCCACTCTTAACTTGTGAGCTATTTTACATTTCATCGTTTTCATAATAAATAGAGCAAACCCACATAATGCAAAAACAATGAGTATTATGTGGAATGATAAATAATTCAAGGGAAAAAGCATGAAATTGTCTCCTCATGCTCATTCCCTTTCCGTTTTCCACTTGGTTCTCTCGGTATACAAATAAATTAAAACCATAATTTGTCTGCTTTAATTGGGTACGGTACTTTCATTCATTATTAGAAACAACTCAATTTACTTTGTTTACTGACCAAGTAATTTTAGAACTGACCTCAATCTCTATAATAAGCTGACCGTTGTTTGATTTAAAAAGTAATACACACCCCGTCGCATTTTAAGTTGCACGTCAGTGCTCCTGCGCCACGACAGGTCAAAAGCAATAATTAAATGATATCATAACGAACCTAGTTTGGACATATTCTATTCTCTAGCTTTCGCTTAGAATACAATTTGGAGATTGCGTGTAGAATGGTGGAGCTCTACACTCTTTTTCTTTTTAACCGCCGACGCAAAAAGAAAGATGTTACTTGTAACATGGACACTTGTGTACTGTATGTATGTCTGTGGTACCGTAGCTCCTAAATGAATGAATGAACCGATTTGGGTGCGATTCGTTTTAATCGAAGGCCTTATTCAATGCCTTGGTTTTTAGGCACGTTTGATGAAACAAATTACCAGTTCAAGAGCAGCAAGCACTTTGTCAAGATAAGTTTTGCACAATTAGAATGGGAATTTATAGTCTGAAAAACGTCATAGTTATAAATTCCGATATAACTATTTGTTTTTTATGTTATATGGTGTTTTTTTTTAAATTAGTAGAATAAATTACTCAGTAGAATAAATTGTTTTCACTTCTTGTGGGTAATCGGTCAAAAACAAGATAAAGTGCAGCGTTGAACTCCACCACCGAACTTGTTATATCTTAAAAATTGTGCGGTAAGTAACACTAGGATTCCATTGTGTACCTTGTTATGTATGAAAATATGTGAAAATATTAATTTAGCACTCTGAAACTTTTATTATATTAAAAACTGCCAACCTGAACATGTAAGCCAGTTCTCACTCTAAGCCTTCAGGGATTAGACGAGAACGAAATTATTATACAACGCGTAATTTAGTTTCATTGCGTTAAATTTTGTAAAATGAAACAGAAATATGGAAAATATTATAATATGTAGATGTGAGAATATATCATGATATGTAACTACGAAAATACTAAGGCATGGAAATATAGTATTCACGATTTGATTCTCATTTGAGGGATCAAATTATTTTCATTGCTTCTCTCAGATAACAAGACTTAAGTTTCATCACTAAGCACGGTGTATCTCATAAATGTTGCATTGCATGGGTAATTATGTATCTTAAATTAAGTTCCTTTACCTATTCTTCTATATTTATTTCTACTTTCTAAAACAATGTGAAGTAATAATTATAATTAACGTCAAAATCACACTCAAAAGATAGGTCTTAACAATTTTTTTGTTATTAAATTCAAGGCATTCTTACTAAGAGAAGATTAAACGTGGCGCAGGGGCACGGCCAAGCGATGTTAAGGGCGACATGTAAGTGGAACGGAGTGTCTTGACACTAGGTTCCCGGGTTCCCTCTGCCTACCCTGCTTTGTGCGGGATACAGCGTGAAGCAAAAAAAAAACGTCGGCATTATGTGTTGAGTGGCGGAATTCAACATCGCACTTTGCCTTGTTACCAGAGCGAAGTAATAAAAACATTACATTTCAATAGTATTAGAGTATTTAATACTTCATTTTCTCAAGTGGACGTCGATCCCCCAACCTGCGCCACGACCCGACTCAAATGAATGAAATATTATTTCCTTTAGTAAAATTAAAACTCATGTAAAATAAAATCCAGAAATGAAAGAACCTAACTGTTATAAAACAATGTCTATTTTTTACTTACTTAAAGTGATATTCCATACTTGAGAAAGAAAAAATATTTTTAGAAAACGTATAATATTTGAACGTAGCAGGTTCTGAACCCGCGTTTTTTGACGGTAGCTTCCAAGAGGCGCCAGTTCAAATGCCGCTACGTTATTCTTTTTTTTTCGTTTTGTAACAAGTACAATTCTATTGTTCTTTATATACAGATGCATTTAAAGTGCATAATTTTGATAGTTTAATATACTTCTTAATATAACTACCAAAATAAAAGAATAAATGGGGTCTATTCCTTTAGTCAAAAATAGTTCAGTTATATTAAAAAGGGTAATTAAAATGTCAGGACGCAGTGGCACGGTACAATCTCCAAGGTTGTGGGTTGGATTCTCAATCAGGGAAAGAAGTTTTTTAATATGTTATTTTTATTACTCTAGTAATAAAATAGAACACGGCATTGTTCCTGTTCCACTACAAAATGTCTCGAAAATTTTGCCCAAATTAAGTAACGGATTGTCTTTAAACGTAATCATTCGGCCTACTCTGCGATATGAGAGAAACAGCGTGAAGCTACAGAAAACAAATATTGAACACGTCTACGTGCTGCCTCATGCTCATTCTCTTAAATTTATTATATGCAACTGTTTAATTTTGAATCTACTATATATTCTTGCAAACTTTGCCTATTGTGTCGAAACGGTGGCAAAATGTACTTGTAATATTAATAGATAAGGTAATATAAGCCTATAAAGGCAGCTAACATTCTCCATAAACCGACGGTATAATTGCTTCATAAAGTTATTTAGTTTTGGTCATTTTATATAATATTTTTTTTTTTATTTTTTTTTATAGTTTCACGCTGCATCCCGCACGAGGCAGGATGGGCAGAGTGAACCCGGGAACCTAGTGTTAAAACACTCCGTTCCACTTCCGTTCTCCACTTTGCGCCGAATTTGAGGCATTGCGTGTTGAATAACGGAACTTATGGCCGCGCTTTTGCCTTATTACCAGAGCGAAGAAATAAAACATTAAATATTTAAATTGAAAATATTAAATATTTCATTTCCTCGACTGGGCGAAGCGCGGCGTTAAGTTGCGCCACTCTGCAGGTAGACACTTATACTCGCAATACCTCTAGAAATTAGCGTAAATTGACACACAAACCACCAGTTTTCTATAGGAGTGGGGAGTGAAGCTGGAAAAATAATACAACTTGCAATGAAACTGCGTTTATCTGTAAACGTGACGGTGGTGAGTGCGATTTGCAGTCGAGTGAAAGTTTATAAATATATTCAATTTTTTCTGCAGCTTAACAGTCAATGTCTCAAAAATCAAGACATTGACCATGCCTACATTGATGTGCGAGAAGGATATGCATGAAAAAGTAACGTAATTAATGAAGTTTGAGAAGATACAGTATTCTTAAACATGATAACAAGTATCACATGAATTAAAAACAATTTTTTTCTTACAAAACAATTTTTCTTGTATTTTGTATGAAAGTCGCTGCATAGTTAAAACTGCCGTTCTGTGGATTTGCAGTTACGAAATATAGTATGCACCGAAAACTTACTTTTTGTAGTGTGTTTTTGTAGTTTTTTTTTGTAATTGTATTTACCGTTAACCTAGAATCTTAAAATTGGTACGAAAAATGTCATGGATAAAATCAAAGGAACACCCAAACAAAGACGCCAGCGGAAAGTTTTTGTAAAATAGATACATATGTACATGAATCTATAGAAGTATCAGACAGGGTGTGGGCATGGCGTCAGTCCATTACGATAGTTGGCTATTTCTATAGCATCATGGTAAAGTATAAGTAATTGCACAAATTTATTTCATATATAGACCGTTGTAGCGCAGCGGCAGCGTGTTTAATTGTAACCGTGACGATTGCGAGTTAGATTCTATTTCAAAAGAAATAAATAATTTTATTTTTTTACTCAGCTAACATGACAAAGCGCAGCATTGAGTCCCATCACTCAACACACAATGTTTTTTAAATTCTCTTAGTTAATTCCATTCGACAATTCTAAATGCCCGTTAACTCTGATGCAAATACAGTGGATTACATTTCAACTATGAACGTCCAGTAATGTAGCCAATAGCTTTCTCGAAAAATGTATCCAATACATAAAATACTACTATAAAGTGTTCGAAACGTCTGGTTTCCAAAAATGTTTATCAATCAATATACGTGATTAATCCGGTTAAAATTATTTTAAAATATTTCAGTTAGTTAGTTTCATTTAAAATATTTATACGTTTTCTAAAAAAAAAATTTCTTTCTCAAGTATGGAATATCATTTTAAGTAAATAAAAAATAGACATTGTTTTATAATCGCTAGGCTCTTTCATTTCTGGATTTTATTTTACATGAGTTTTAATTTTAAAGGAAATAACATTTCATTCATTTGAGGCGTGTCGTGTCGCAGGTTGGGGGATCGACGTCCACTCGAGAAAATGAAGTATTAAATACTCTACTCAAATACTAATGAAATGTAATGTTTTCATTACCTTGTTCTGGTAACAAGGTAAAGCGCGGTGTTGAATTCCGCTACTAAAAACTAAATGCCGCAAAATTCGTTGAAAAGGCGTAAACGAAACGGAGTGTCTTTACTATAGGTTCCCTAGTTCCCTCTCTCTACCCTGACATTCGTGGGATACATATAAAGGAAAATAAGAAAGAAATTGAGTTCATAAATATTAGCGTGACGCCCACAACTTGTGAGGTATTTTACATTTCATCGCTTTGATAGTGAATAAAGTCAACTCAACGTAAAACAAAACGTTTTATTAATATTAAGTGTAATATTTTTTTAAGCAAAAGAAGTACAATTTGCTCCTTTTTTAATTTAGTTTCGAGACACTCCGTTCCTGATTAGACACCTTCGCTTATCAGTCACACGCTTGTGCACCCGCACAAAGATGGCTTTTTAAAACACAATATATAATAAATACCGATTAAGGCGATTTCAGTAAATAAATGTGTATCGTCTCCCAAAAAGCCGTGTGAAAACCGTCAAGACAATGAATTTAATCAAGCCAGCCAACATTCCGCCGACAAAGCGCTAAACGTGAGCATTCTATTCATTTTAATATTTAATCTCTCTTCTAATTTTAAGCCGGACTTTCATATTATAAAGGGATTCTTAAGGTTTTTGAATCTTTTATGTTACTTTGAAATAATTTTTGAGCTCTGTCTGGGCACAGGGGGATAAGTGGTGGGTTCAATCTATACTCGAGAAAAGGAAATATAAATAAAAACATTTGTTCACTCTGGTAACAAGGCGGCATTGAGTTATGCCACTCAACACGCAATGCCTCAAATTTGACGAAAATTAGGGAACGGAAGTTTCTTAACGGGAACGGAATCTTGACACTAAGGTCTCAGACTTTATCTGCCTATGGGGTCTTGAGAAAACTTGATTCTTAACAGACACGGAGTAGGTACGTAGTCATATACAAATCTCAAATCTTTACTCAATGAACCCTTAATTAAAAGAAAGTAAGTGAATTACAATCATAAATCATCAAATAAAATATAATCATAAATTCTAACTACGGTTATAAATAAAAATCGAACCCATAACCACAAATCTTTATCGCGACGATGATCTTTATCAAAATTGTAATAACAGTAATAAGACACTAAAATGAATTACAAAACAATTTAACAACTCGCTCCCAAATTAAATATAATCGCGTTATTCCAACAGCGAACATCTCTAGACTGGGACCGCTGGAGTGATGTGCGGTGGCAATTTTAGTTTTCGTTCTTTATAATTTTATACTACAGCTTTTACCCGCGACTTTGTCTTTATTAAAATAGATAACTGAAATAGTATGAGTTTTGGGGTTTCATTTGAAGTGTATGTGTATGTGTGTGCGTGTCTTGTGACGTATCTAGTGTGTATATCATTATGAATGTGAGTGTATACATTGAGTGTACTGTGTATGATGCGATAGTCTGTTCATGCCTTAAGAATTGAGCGTGAGACTTGATAGACTCTAAATGCGGAAGATAATTGATTAGGTGTATTAAATTACATGAAATTTGCTTAGACTTTGAGTATCGTCCAAGGGATATATAGGAGATATCTTAATTTTGAAAGATCTGTTGTAAATATCACAGTTGTCGGCTAAATAATACAACATAATTCGTTGGACTTTCGGTTTTCTATATTATTATATTAATATTCATGATATTATTTTTAGCTTTACGCTATATTCAACATACGTCAGGGTAGGCAGAGGGAACCCAACTTTAAGACTCTCCAATCTCCACTTTCCACCATACTGACAAAACATTGTCTATTGAGTGACACACATCTATGTTATTTATGTTGAGATATTATGCCATAATATCATGAATTAAAAGAAAATGTTATACACATAGTATTTACTAATATCTAATTCTACCAAAAGATAAAAAATATGCAAAGATATGTTACAAGAAAATCCCTAATTCTAAACAAAAGCCAGACCTCTATAAACCAGCGCTTATCACTCAACGATACAATCGCATGACGTCTTACTACGGAGATACCGAAAAAGATTTTAAGTGAAAAATGTAATGCCATTTAATTTTTTTTAGCTTCACTCTGCTTAACTGGCTAGGCAGAGGGTCCTATTCAGACACATACGTTCACCAGTCCTTCGAATTCTGGAGACATTGCGTTTTGTACGACACAACTGAATGACGCGCTTTGCCTCGATACCAGAGCGAAGAAAACGGAAATATTTAATATTTTATTTCCACATAATAAACTCGATTATGAATATTTTTATTTCAATACTAATGTAAACATTATATAGCTTTATATGAAAACTTACAGTAGAAAATAGTTTCACGCTGTATCGAGCTGTAAATAGCGTAATAGACAGGAACCGTCCTATCTAATATTTCAGATGTAGCGTGTTAAATTATTTATAACTTATAAGTTTCATGTTTGAAGACACCTCGATATTCTTTCGAGATTCAGTAAGGCGCGGATATTTTCATTCATTATTTCCCTGGATAATAAAAAAAATATTAGTTTCACTTTCTTGGTGTGAATTTAAATTGGATTTTAATATATTGCCGTAGCGTTGATTGTCGCTGATATTATATATTTTCTTGTTCTTCTTAGCTTGATACTGTATCCCGCATGTAGCTGTGTAGGAGAGGGAACTTGACTTAGTAACTTAGTGTTGAGACACTCCATTCCGTTCCCGACTTTCTGTCAAATTTAAGGCATTGCGTGTTGGGTAGCGGAACTCATCGCCGTGCTTGGCATTGTTACCAGAGCGAAGTTGTAATGTGTTAAATATTTCAAATCAAAATATTAAATATTTTACTTCTTCCAGTGCGGATCGAACCCACAATCTGTTGTTTACAGTCATACGTTTATGCCAAGCCACTTATAGCAAACAATACCTTTTAATATATTTAACTATAAAAAACCTATTGAAAACTTAAATAATGTTTCTTTCTTTTCATTTTAGACTTGTTCAAAAAAAGATAAAATATCAAAATTACTTCCATTGACCTTGTTTATTTCGGAACGTTAAACATCAATATAAAATTTACTCCATAGAGTTCTCCTGAAATGTAAAAATCTTATAAGAAATGAATTTTTGTGACTTCGTAAAACTTTCCTTATTTTCAGATATTTTAAATGAAAAATCTTTATCTACTCATATTATATACTCATAAAAAAGAACACTAAATAATATCTTTACAACATTTGCTGTATCGTTACTTTGATGTACCAATAAAAATAAACACCTTTGAAATATTTAAATATCGCCCTAATCGTTTCAATGTGGTTACTTAGGGTACTTAAAAATAAGATTATTTTGCATCATGCACAATTTTTAGATATTCCATTTCACTACGGTAATGAAGCCAGACTTAGTAAAAAAAAAACTGCTTTTACCATTTCTATCCCGGACGTTTCTTTTATTACTTGATTTTGATGTAAAACCGCAGTAAAAATAAAAATTCTTTACGATCAGTTCAAATTATCTGGAAGCCAATAAAAGTGAATGGTTAGAGGCACGCCGACGGTAATTAAGGTGTTACTGCGTACGGGTCACCGGGGATTCAGTATAGAATGCTTTTTTGCTTTTAGTGTAAAAGAGACATTTACGAGTGTGTTTGTTTTTAATTGTCTCGTAGTAACTCGTTTTGGGTAAAAAGTATTGCTTTTTCTGCCTTTCAGAATCGTTTGTTGCGATAGCACCTGCCTGTATACGTGATTGTTGTGCATATTTTTTTATATATTTTTGCTTTTGCCTTAATAAATTATACACTAGGTATATGTAGAGGCCGTAGAGCCGAGGTAGAGGAATTATAGCGTGTGACTGACAAAGTGATACATGGTGGTTTCGATTTCCATTCGAGGAAATGCAATACTTAATATTTTCATTTCCTTTGCTCTAAGTAAGAGGCTAAATGCGACGTTGAGATCCAACACTCAACATGCAATTACTCAAATTACCCATAAGCGGGTTATCGTGGAAAGCTGAAAAAAAATTTGTCATTCACGCAATGAAATCGAAGATTGGTCATTTCGTTAGAAAATAAATATTTAAACGCCTATTTGTCTCCGTCTTCGTTAATATTTGAGAATACATGTAAAGCAGCTTACTTTCTATCGCCGATTAGTAAATGAATGTTCTGTATCTGTTTAATCTATCTACACTCACTTTCCGTTGAATTCTACAAGCATTGCGTGTTGAGTGGAGATAAACGTTAATCGCTTTCCAATAATGAAAACACTCAATATATCATTTCCCGGAGCGGGGTTCGAACTCACGCTCTATTGCGTTTACAGTCACAATTGTGCCCCTGCGCCAAGTCTGGCCCTTATTATTAGAATATAAAGTAAAAATAAACTTTGTTATGGAAAAAAAACAAACCTCATAAAACCCTAGCCGCTAAGCGAAGTCTACTTCATTCGGTATTCAGTGGAACCTTTTGTATGGAAACAAGCGCCCTTACTTGGGATTTTATTAACAAACTGTGCACACGCTGTATTCATTATTCATTGTTTCTAGATTTTATGGAATGTAACAATTTTCAGATTGCTGAGATTGTATTTCAATTGTACACGCTTTTTGTTTCATATTTTAATGCTTATTTTTATGATAATTAAATATTTATTTAGAAAACTGCTCAAAAAATCGTTGAGCAGTTTTCTTAAGACGCGGGCTCAAATACCGCCACGTTAAAATCATTGTACATTTTTGTAAATAAATATTGTTTTTTCTTAAGTATGAATTAACACTTTAAAAAAATTAAAAAGGCAACTTAATACTTTTTCCCTATTTAACTGAACAAAAAATTAGCCACAAAAGGATTGAATGTTTCTCAGAACATGCGCATCTCAGCGTTATTTTCATTTCCTCACTCTGGTACGAAGACAAAGCGCGATGTATTCCTCCTCGAAACATAAAATAACGAAAATCCTATGCAAGCGTCATTTACCGTAATTTCTTTGTTTTAACAGTACATTTCTTCTGCTTCAATATACGAAGTACATACACCAGAATTACTCTTTATAGTTATATAAAAAATATTTTTACCGTATACGTTGTATATTAGAAAGGAAGAGGAAACCTAGTGTTGAGACACCCCGTTCCCATTATGACGGAAAGTGGAGAAGGGAAATCCCTTCTCCACTTTCCGCCGAAATTGAGGTATTGCATGTTAGGTAGCAAAATGCCATACTTTACTTTTTTATCAGAGGGGGACAATGAAATATAATATTTCAATAAAATATGAAATACTCGTATATCTTGGAAATCGAACCCACAGTTTATCGCATTAACAGTCACATACTTGTGCTCGGGCACACAGGGCTCACAAAAATATATTGAATTCCAATAAATATAAAAATATTTTTCTAAAACAGACAAAAAGTTCTAAATGAATCCACATAATCTGATTGTATCAGTAGAGCTGACTCGTCCTCGTGTGATAGAATGAGTCTCTACATTGCTCTAGTTTAAATGTAGTCATATAAAAGCGATGACTGTCTCTAGTATCAAAGTAATCTCATTTTATTTTGTTATCTCGTATCTGTTGAGGCTGTCGCAGTATTATTAGAAATTATTGGATGTGAATACTATATGCAGTGGTCGGGGATTCAATTTTCAAAGGAGGAAAATATTTAGATATACTTTTACTCTAAATCCCGCATTTAGCAGTGTAAATATATCCAGAGAGAATTTAGTTTTAAAATACGCCGTTTTCCACTCGCCTTCCAATTTTTAAGACATTGCGGGGTGAGAGGCGGTACTTAATAAGGCATTTTGTCATGATACTAATGAAAGAATAGCCTCAACATCACTACATCAGTCTCAAAATTACATGATTTGTTTGTAGTGTCACGCTGTATCCGCGCATGGCAGGGTACGCAAAGGGAACATTGAAATCTACTTTTAAGATGTTAAGACTCCATTTCGTTCCCTGCTTTCACCCCAAAGTTGAGTGGCGGTACTCAACGCCGCGCTTTGTTACCAGAACAAAGAAATAAACATATTAAATATTTAATTTCTTCAAGTGGTGATCGAATCCACAACGCGTCGTGTTTATAGTCGCTTATATCGCTTATGCTTCTGCGCCACGACAGGCCTCACTACCACATACATACATGAACGTTTGTAATTATATCGAACTAGGAAGTAAACAAAGAAATGAACGTTTCAGTAATAATAATATTTGTTGGAAACCTCGATTTAAGTGACAAGTACATATCTCTGCATCGGAAACATATTTCATAGGATTTCTATACGGAGTGGAAAGACGAGTGTGATGTATGGACCGGGACGACGGACGGGCGAAATGAAGGGCTCTTCTTTTGTATAGTTTTTACGGTATTCGTTATAGTTACAGTTTTATTTGTTTTTATAGTTTGATTAACGAAATAATGAAATCACATCATTAAATAATATGTAGCATTAGTGTACTTTTTTATTTTTATACTTTCAATTGTTTGAAAAAAAAACTACGTACTTTCATATTTTTTTTATATAAATATACCGTTAATAGAAACAGACAAAAAATTATAATTAAAGTGAAAAAAAAATACATATTTTTAATACTTCCACATTTTACCTATTATTTTACTGGATCTGACTGTATTCTCGTTCAAGGCAATAATTTTTCACTTCCCATGAATAACCTTCTGTAAGGCGGAAGGGAATCTACAAAATGTATATTTTACAGCCGGCCTCAATTTGATTTTTTTTATCTTAACGCTGCATCCCGCAACTAGCAGGGTAGACAGAGGGAACTTGGGAGATAGAGGGAACCAACCATTAAGATATTTTTTTCTTATTAGGATTCCAGGGGCATTGCGTACTGAGTTGTGCAACGGATTGAATTTATTTAGAATATTAAAAAAAATATATAATAATTGCAGCGTTGAGTTCCGCCAAACAACACGTAATGCTTTAAATGCGGCGAAAAGTGGGGAACCGAAGGAAGTGTCAAAATACTAGGTTCCCAAGTTTCCTCTGCCTACCCTGCCATGTGCGATATATAACGTAAAGCTAAGAACAAATATATAATACCCCGTAAAAAAAAACTTTACTTTAACTTAGCAAAGTGCTTATAGCTTTTAAATTATTTTTCCAAATTACATGAAAATGATAGATGGTTTAGACTTACAACATCTCTTATTGTATCGAGGGCTTAAACTAAAATATATAAATTCCGTGACAGGTAAAGCTTTTACTACACGAACTACAGTAGTATCATGAATGAAAGTAATCAGACAGAAATCGAGTTACCAACTCCATTGCCTTCTTCTGAACTACTCTGAAACACGAACACGCCGAGACAATATTGAGCTTATCTATTTATATACGAGTAGATATTTTATTGAAGGTATAGTTTTTTTCAGCTTCACGCTGTATCCCGCATATGGCAAGGTAGGTAGAGGGAATCTGAGAATCTAGTGTTAATACAATCTGTTCTTTTCCCCACTTTCCTACGAATTGCATTGCGTGTTGAGTGGTGGAACTCAACGCCGCGGTTTCCCTTGTTACTACAATGAAGAAGTAAATATATTATATATTTCATTTCTTCGAGCGGGAATTAAAACCCACAACCTGTCCTTGTAATTTTATTAATTAAATATATTATTTAAATAAAACTGGCTTTTCTCATCAGAAAGCTGTCTTCCGAGTTTTTTCTAAAACTGATAAACTGAACTACTAAATTTATTATATAACTAGTCGTCAAATTATAGTACTTATAGATGTCAAATTCAATAAAGACTTCTTTAATTTTATCAAAATTGTGAATAATAAATCTTTTAACCTTTGATGTCAACAAAATTAAACTATAAAGGACCGTTTAAGATATAAAGTACATTCTAAAGCAAGTGTAACGAAATTATCGACGCTCAAAGGCAAGGAAACGGGCTACAGACGAGATATATATTTTATACTATACTACACTATATACACTATATATACTACGTGTCGTTACCCTCGACTTTGCTTACGTGAATTTTAACATGTTAAATGGAAAATCCCGTTTTTACCGGTTTCTACCGGAGCTTAAAGAAATCGTATAGTACTCTTCTATACTCCTTAATACCATGTAAGTATACGTAGATATTTGTACATACCGAATTTCAACTTTGCAAGTCCAATAGCCTTGTCTGTGCGTTATATATTAGTCATTCATCAATGAAAACGTTTTATGGTATAAATACATTTCAAATCATTTGTTTTATTAGAGGAATGAAACGGAGGATCTTCACACTAGAAATCCAAGTTTCTTCTGCCGGACCATGTGTAGGATACACCTGCTATGTGAAGCTGTGTCTCGTAATTAGTCTGTGTAGGTTGAACATTATTGCTTATCACCGTCTAACTGTTGTATGATCATACAATTTGTCATTCATATGTAGATTAGTAGAAATGACAATACAATATATACCATATGTAATAGGTACTATGGAGCTGCTTGATTATAGAAGTGGATGATTAAGTTAGATTAATTAGTCTTTTTAAGCTTAAAATATAAGTGTGTACAGATAAAATAATTGTTACTTCTATGCCAAATCCACTTTAGAATTAAATATGAAATAAAGCTAAGTGTTTTATATACTGTACTGTACTCTAAATGTATTATATAATTTTTAACAAAATTTAAAATCATTGTATTTGTTATTTTGTATGAAAATATAAACATTATCCCTCAAAAAGGGGAAGAAGAACTTTTTTGCCATAAACGTTAAGTTTAAAGATAGATGCCACTGCGCCTCGACAGCCTCTTCTTAAGTTCTTATTAAATCATCAATGAATATCCCAATACATAAAAGTAATCAATGGCTCTCAATAGAGTACACCTTTTTAAGTAACCTCACCTTTACAAGTGTTCAATCAAAATACCAACAATTTACTTATATATTTTGATATCTAATAACTGTAGATGTTTATTGAATAATGAATACTAATATAATTACAGACTGTAAGCGCGACGACTCAAAGTTGTATTTTACACTCCGTCACTCAACAGTGTGTCTCTTAACATTAGCTTTTCTCTGTTTAGCGTGTTTTCTCTGTTTTATATCAAATCAAATCAAATCAAAATATTCTTTATTCAATTAGGCCATTACAAGCACTTTTGAATCGTCAAGTTACATAGAAATGTCTGTAGTGTCAGTCCTACAGGAAGCTACCACCGGCTCGGAAGGC
>DWMZ01001943.1:0-15074 GCA_018249855.1 Eueides tales michaeli | reverse complement strand
ATTATAGATGGGCACAACAATGGAGTGAGATAAGCTTTTTACATGGTTAAGACATTAACATGCACATGTAACTTCTGCCAAGTACCAACATGTGGAAAATATTGGCTGTATATTTGAGTCGAAATAATGAATTTATGTATGTATATCCTGTAGTACTAATTTATTAAAAGACGGTAAAATGTGTATTTTTTTATGTTTTGGCAAAACGTTTCTATCAGTTTTTATATTTCATATAGGAAGATAGGCAAAAGGAATGTTAAGGCAAACATTTTTCGAGATACAATGTGTTACTGTGCGGATCTTAACACCGCGCTTTACCCTATGACCAGAGTAAATAATTGATTCCCAATTAATGGTAGCCAAATTTAAAACCATCTCATTTTACTCAAACTGTGCTACTGCGACACGATTACCTTTCAAATGAAAAAACCAAAAATCATAGCATTTTACCAGAAATAAATAATTTTACTAATGAGCCAGGCCATTCGTGGCGCAGAGGCACAAGCGTGTGTCTGTAATTCAAGACAGGTTGTGTGTTCGATGCAGTCGAGGAAAGGAAATATTTATATTTTCCATTTCTTCACACTAGTAACAAGGCAAAACGCGGCGTTGAGTTCCGCCACTCAACACGCAATGCCTCAAATTCGGCAATTCATTCGAAAGTTTGGAACATAACGGAACGTCTTAATTTTAGGTTCCCAAATTCCCTCTGCCTACCCTGCCATGTGCGGGATACAGCGTGAAGCTGTAAACATCATCTCAGAATAAACAATTGTTGTAGTATACTGAATATGTAGAATTGTTGTTTTTTTTTTTCTTAGAGTACATTCATATCACGTTTTCACAGACCAAGTATAAATAAGGTGTATATAAAAACCGCATCATATATGGTAAATACAAGATGGCTAACTTAAATGGACTGTCACTGTGCAACAGTGATTTACGGTATTCGACGATACTGTGCAATAAATTCTTAGTGAAAGATATAAAATTTAAATAAAAGTAGAGAGGTCTGTTGTGGCGTAGGTTATGGGTTCGATCTCCATTCGAAAAAATGACATATTTATTATTTTCATTTTTTTACTTTAAAGCGCAACGTTGAGTTACGCCACTCAAGGCGCAATGCCTCAAATTATATGATGGAAAGTGGGAAACAATGGAGTGGTTTAACACTAGATAAATGATACATTTTGTTTGGTCTCAAATTTCTCGAAAACTAAAAATCTTGTCGAGGTGAAGTATTTGGATTTGAATGTGATACATTCAAACATAGGAAATAATCCATGTTGCACCAAAATCGGTGCAGTTAATTTTAATATGTGCGCTTCTACGTGTTAAAACACCTTAACTTTTCCCTTTATACTGTATCCGACTCGCTCTTGACCGCTGTTTTTAATATTGTTTTTTTCTATACTAAATAATAGTCAAACAGACGTGTCATAAAAATGTTACTTTAATATTAACACGATTTTGTGTACAAAGTTTTTACGCACATTGTTGTTTTAAGCAAATATTTTTAAGAACCACAGTCCTATGCAAATAAAATGATAGAATATAAACAATAAATATCTTATCTGTTCCCATAAGAACTGTTTGCTTGTCAACGTGTGTCAATAAATAGGGTAGAAATAAAAAAAAAACAGGGGACTTCCCCTCCTATTTAAAAACTGCTTTAGATTGTGAGCTAAAATAAAATTAACTATAAAAATATAATTAAAACGTAGCTTCACTCTGTATCCTGCACATGACAGGTTACGCAGAGGGAACCCGGGAACCTAGTGTTAAGACACTCCGTTCCACTTTCGTTCCCCACTTTCCGCCGAATATGAGGCATTGCGTGTGCAAAAATTAGCTAAAATAAAATAAAATGTTGATAAATAAAAAGAATTTGTTTGACTGAACATGCTAATTCGAATTGAATAATTCTTGATTTGGAGTGTAAATTTTTCGAGAAAGGCCACATTACGTGAGCGAAAATGCATGTAAGAATACTACTCAGTTAAACGCTGTATCCCGCACATGGTAGGGTAGGCAGAGGGAACTTGGGAACCTAGTGTTAAGACACTCCGTTCCGCTCCCCACTAATAAGTAGCTAAAATAAAAAAACTGAAGATATACCAACAATTTTTATTTATAAATGATAACTGCACATAATTTTGCTCGTGCAAATTAAATTCAATTTTAAATTAAACCAGTTTTAACCGGATTAACCGCGTATATATAGTATTAAACATTTTTAGAAGTCCGACGACGCGAAATTCAAGGGTTTTTTAAGCTTCACGCTGTATCCTGCACATGGCAGGGTAAACAGAGGGAACACGGGAACCTGGTGTAGAGGCACTCCACTCCGGTCCCCACTTTCCACCGAACTTTGAGCGAGACTCAACCCCACGTTTTGCCTTGTTACCAGAGCGAAGAAATAAAAATATTACATACTTTATTTCCTCGAGTGGGGATCGAACCCACACATATGTCGCTTTTGCGTTAGCAACATTGTGCCCCTACACCATGACAGGCCTCAAGATCTTATTATACAAATTCCCGTTTTTTCCCAATTCTGTAGGAATTTCAAGAAGGCTTGAAGCTTCGGATAGTAAAATTAGAAAACAAGGAAATAAATTTCATAGTTATATAAGAATGACTAAGGCTCCAGCAAGTTGTTTACACATCGTGAAGACCTCCTCACGAGGGTCACGAACGTGACATCATCAGCATTGTCATTGCCTCGTGTTAAGTTATTTTTATATTAACAATGTTTTAATTTGTTTCTTTAAATTTGTTGCTAAGAAATTATTGATATTTTAATCCGCGGCGTTGTGTTACGTTATTAGATAGACATTGCTTTTAAATTGGTCGAAAATAGCAAAGTTTTAGATGTCGGAGACTTCTGTATTTTTAAAATCACATTTATATAATTAAAGTCGTCTGTTACTGAGTAATTAACAAACATACAGCCAAATTACAGCATAAATGAAAACTTTGGCATGTATAAATGTGAAAGTTTGTGAGTATATTTGTTCCATACTTCTTTGACAAACGTATAAAATTTTTAAAACGCACACCTCTTTGGAAACTGAAAACTTGAATAGTCTCCGGGGTGCGGGTTCAAATCCCGCTACGTCCTAATTTTTATATGATTTCTAAAAAAATATTTATTTTCCGAACTATGGAATATCACATTAATTTTGTTAAAAATGTTTGTTTCACTTTTATGCAAAAACTATTAGAGAACTAAGATTTGGATGAAACTTTATAGTAATAAAGTTTATACATCAGATTAACATATAGGCATTTTGTATATAAAGCACTTGTATTTGTATTTGTTTTCAAGACCTGTCGTGGCGCAGTGGCACATGCGTGTGCCTGTAACCAACAGGGTTCGATCTCCACGCGAGAAAGTGAAATATTTAATGTTTTCAAATTAAATATTTAATATTTTCATTTTTTTACTCTGGTTACAATGCGCGGCGTTGATTTCCGCCACTCAACACACAATGCCTCGAATTCGGCGGAAAGTGGGGAACAGAAGTGGAACGGAGTGTCTTAACACTAGGTTCCCAAGTTCCCTCTGCCACTACATGAAGCTGAGTAAGCATTTGTATAACTTGACTTCTACATAGCAATAAGTTAAAGGTTTCGCCCGTATTCGGGTCACTAGCATAAGACAAAAAACTAGCATGTATTAGAGATTGTGGTCACTCAAAAAGCATGAGGATCCCCCGGAGGGCATGTATAAAGAGGTTAATGACAGTGGACGAGGTGAAAGAGGAATGCCGAGACCGTAGCGTGGGCGCTCCTTTCTCTCTGCCTACCTCGCTAAGGATGCAGCTTGAAGCTAAGTTAACTAAGATCGCTTTTGGCAAATGATTCGAACCCGTTCCCTTTCAACACAATAGTCTCAACTCCAAACAACTATACTATAGAGATAATGACACCCCACGTCTATAGTACAATAACCTGACGTGTGACACGAGCTTCCTGGTAGCTGTCTAACCATCCATTCCTATCACGCGCTTCCTTACTTACGTAATGAATAAAGAGAGACGTACTCTAATAGATTTAAATTTCGATAATTATTTTAATTTTTTTTTCAGCTTCACGATGTATCCCGCATATGATAGAGGGTACTTAGGAACCTAGTGTTAAGACACTCCGTTCTGTTCCCCACTTTACATCGAATCTGAGGCACTATGTGTTAAGTGGCCGATCGCAACGCTTCGCCTTTCCTTGTTACTAGAATGAAGAAATGAAAACATTAAATATTTAAATTGAAAATAATATAATGGTTTCATTTCCTCGAGTGGGGATCGACCCACAACCTGTCGTTTACAGTTACATGCTTGCACCTCTCCACGACGGTCACCACGGTGCCGCTGCGCCACGGATGGCCTGTCGTGGCGCATCGGCATAAACGTGTGACTGACAGGTTGTGGATTCGATCCTCATTCGAGGAAATGAAATATTTAATATTTTCAACATAAATATTAAATGTTTCATTTCTTCACTCTGTTATTAAGGTAAAGCGCGGCGTTGAGTTCCGCCACTCAACACGCAATGCCTCAAATTCGGCGGAAAGTGGGGAACGGATGTGGAACGGAGTGTCTTAGCACTAGGTTCCCAAGTTCCCTCTGCTTGCCCTGCCATGTGCGGGATACAGCGTGTAGCTATTAAATAAAAAAATAAAATATATTATTATAAAATATTATTAAAATATATATTAAGACCGCTGTATCGTAGTGGTATAGCGTCCGACTATATATTTTACGAATCCACAACTATCAAGCTTGATAGCCACTTAATATTTGAATACTATAAATTGCAAATGTTATTTTTTTTATTATTTTTGCGTTTTGTCGGAATTATCAATAGAGAACAATCAAAGTTTTTTTTTAATATTTTCCAGACATAATATTTAACGATTTATTTAATTGATATGTAAAAGAAAATATAGGACTAGATTGAGCTAAGAACAAAACTCTCGGCGTCACGCCGTATCCCACACATGGCAGGATAGGCAGAGGAACCTTGGGAACCTGGTGTTAAATCATTCCATTCGGTGGAACTAAATGTTGATGAAAAATATATGTGAGTAATAATTGAAGAATATATGTTTAGGCTTTCGTTACCAACTTCGAAAACAAGAGAAAATAACAAAAAAAACTTTGTTTAAATAATCCTGTAAAATGCACCAAAAGTTTAAACCGTAATCGGTTACAAAGATCTCACATTTCATTTACGTTGTATTTCAACCAAAACTGGTGTTTGAGAAACAGCTGCTAATTGAATTGTGTTCATGTGAAAGTATCGGAAAACAAATACAAATATTTGGTAATATATGAGTTATTTATGTTGTAATAGTATGTAGTATGTGTATAGGGGATGGTCGCAGGTTCCATTCCCGATGAAATTTTTATTAAATTTAAAAACGTATAAAATTGAACGAAGCAGGATTTGAACCCGCGCCTCTTGGAATCCGTCCAAGCGCTCTGACCACTAAGCCATTCGTTCTCAGCGAGCTCCGTCGAATTTTTTATACGCTTGTTACAACTTATTTATGTTGTTAGCATCTCTGTAGGGAAGATTTTTACAAATTTCCGCTACCCAAAGATAATTCGTTAGAATTATCGTTCGGCAAGAGAGAATGCTATTTATTAAATATTTTTACTATTTTTAAAGTGTTATTCCACACTTGGGAAAGAAAAATACTAAATTTAAATTTAGTATGAGAAATGAGAAAAAAATAAAATGAGAAAAATACTAAATAAATTTAAAATTAGTATTTTTCTTTCCTAAGTGTGGAATAACACTTTAAAAATAGTAAAATTAAGAAATTTTTAATTTTTGAAAAAAACTTAAAACTCAATACGTTGAGCTTTTTGTTTCTGTTACAAATTTAAAGTGAAGTGTATAACACTTACAAAGTTTTTAATTTAAAGTATAAAGGGACTTTAAACGATAAAGTGGAAAAACTGTATTGATAAATTACTCTTTTCTTATAATTAAGAATATACTATTTTTACATATAAGAACGCCTTTCTAATTCCATTTTGATAAATTAACTGAGAATATTTTTTTTGTACTACTATTCTATTGTACGAAGAATGAGAGCCAGTTACATCTGGCTCTATAAAAATTTGATTGATTGTAGGTGACGTACGGTTTAGAAACTTATATTTGTACTTAACTTAAACCAAGGTGTCAAAAAAGGGAGAACGGAACGGAGTGTACTAGCCCTATGTTCCCAAGTTCCCTCTGCCTATCCTGCAATGTGTGAGATACAGCGTAAAGCTGACTAGGAACCTAGGAACCTAGGCATTACAAAATCAAAAAAATAATTGATGAGTGGTGCAAATATACAAACATACAATATATAATAATAGCCAAACAAATCAAATTATATAATATTATTATTTTACAAAGATATTTGTTTTAAATATTTAAATAAGCGCTTAACATATATAAATATTTATGTTTAAACAGGATATTTGTATTTCTGTACGCGTTGCACTTTACACGAAGCTCGAAGCACATAGCTACACTAACAATGTCTAAGGAATGTTTCTTGAAATATAAGTTTTAAATTTTATTATTTTACTACGAACCCGCCCGCGGATTCGCCCGCTTAAATCAGAATTTACTAAGAATTTCAACTACTTTTTTGTCTTAATAACGTTATCACTTTTAGGACAATATCTATACATTGAACACGGAAGTTTCAGCAAAATTAATAAAAAAATTGTAGCAATTTTGTCGGACACAATATTTTAAATTGCCTTACCTTTATTATTTTTTAACTTATTATAGGTTGACACAATATAATAGTAGAAATTACATTAAAATCTGCTTAGCCGTTCTGAGATTAGTGCGTACAATATTAAAAAATGACTATTTTGTGCCCTATTAATTTAATAAACGTCCCCCAGAAGATTTCTTTTTAATATATCTTCCATGTATAGACAACGATCAGTAGAATATATATATTTTTTTTACCTTCACGCTTTATCCCGCATAAGGCAGGGTAGGCAGAGGGTACCGGGAACCTAGTGTAAAGACACTCCGTTCCATTTCCGTTCCCCACTTTCCACCGAATTTGAGGCATTGCGTGTTGAGTGGCGGAACTCAACGCCGCGCTTTGCCTTATTACCAGAGCGAAGAAATTAAACATTAAGTATTCAAATTGAAAATATTAAATATTTCATTTCCTCGAGTGGGGATCGAACCCAGAACCTGTCGGTTACAGTCACACGCTTTTGCCGCTGCGCCACGACAGGCGCAAAATTTACTATAGTAGTTATTTACACAACACTTGATTTAATAGCCGTCCACAACACTAGTCTCTTGAAGCTCTTCTCCTTACAATATTGTATGCAACCTCACATTTCTTTGTATCTATTTAGACTTATATTTTATATTCTATTCAAGTACATAATAAAATGTGTAGTTAAAAATAATATGTAAGAATAACAAAGGTTAAAAGTTATAAAAATAACTATTGTATAGTTATATTATTGTGTATTTTTTTATATGTGTTGTATTTAATGTTTTATGCCCCTGCACCACGGCAGGCCTTAACTGTAAATAATTAATTTAAAATAAGACCCACTGAGTTCCTTGCATCGTTTCTTATTAGGTAGCCGGCGAAAAATTACTTGAATTTCAAAAAATTAAGATAGCAATTTCTTATTTTACCCAAAAAGTTTGACTTATATGGCGGAACTCAACGCCGTTTAATAAATAATAAAGTTTTAAATATACTTACATTGTCATTGGACATAGTGTTGCATCCTTTTAAAGGCAGTGTGTATTGCAAGTCGCCTCTCGCGGAAACATATTCTCGTAGACAGGAAGAGTTACTGCCGAGCCCCGCGGGGTAGACAATCCCGTTGAATGAGTCGTATATACTGAAAATATATGCTTGTATATATATATATATATATATATATATATATATATATATATATATATATATATATATATATATATATATATATATATATATATATAAAAAAAGGCACGAGATACTTATTTCATTTATATATATGCGAATAAATTCAATGTTTTAACAAGGTTAATAGCGGCGTTGAGTTTCGCCGCTCCACACATAATGCCTCAAGTTAGTAGGAAAATGGGGAACGGAACGGAGTGTCTTAACACTAGGTTCCCAAATATTTTGCTATACGCGGGATACAATACGCATGACAGTATATTATTCGGAAAAATCTAGTTTAAAATATTTTATTATATTTGTCACGGCAAAGAAATGAATCCAGTATATCACATAAAATAAAAACGACAATCGCAACTTCACACGCTTCACATCTATAAAAAAACGTAAATAGTTCACCGTATAGGAAGTAAGCAAGGTTCCTTATAGGGTACATATAATTAGGCTCATCCCTACATAAATAGTGAGGAACCCATTAAATAATCCATAGATCTGTATTTAGATTTTTTGTTAGAAATAATTTGATTTGCTTAAAAGCGTATTACCTAAGTAGTTAAGTATTAATGACCAATATGGTGCAGTGGTTACGTGAACCAATAACCGTACTGAATGTGGGGTTCAAATTTTTTGATGCTATTTTATTGATTTGTTTATAGTTTAAGACACTCGCCTCAAATCATTTACTTTAAAGAAAGATATGAGATATTGCGTGGAGCTAAGCGCCGTCCAATGTTTTCCTGAGATTCGAACCTCGAATATCTTTCATTGACAGTATGAAGCTACACCACGGTAAACTTGCAAACAGTTTTGTTACTTTTATTTTCTTTTTTTTTTAGCTTCACGCTGTATCCCGCACGAGGCAGGGTAGACAGAGGGAATCCGGGAACCAAGTGCTAAAACACTCCGTTCCACTTCCGTTTCCGCACTTTCCGCCGAGTTTGAGGCATTGCACATTGTGTGGCGGAACTCAACGCCGCGCTTTGCCTTATTACCAGCGCTTTGCCTTATTACTTAAATTCTTAAATTAATAAAAGTTTGACGCTTCAATAGTATAACGTTTCCTCAAGTAGAAATCGAACTGACACTAACGTATATACACGTACATTCCTAACTCATCCCCCTATGCCACACAAGCGCAGTATATATTAACGGAGAATAATGATGCATTCAAAAGCTAGTTAGTATAAAGTGCCTTGACCACTAAAACTTGAACCAACCACAGCAATGCTGGTAATATGAGTATTTTAGTTCTATTTTTACGTCCTCGCCTGTAGATATGGGAGAATATATTTATGAAAAATAAATTCAAATGTGAGGCCTGTCGTGGCGCAGCGGCACGAGCGCTGCCTGTAACTGAGTGGTTCTGGGTTCGATTCCCAGTCGAGGAAATGAAATATTTATTATTTTCAATTTAAATATTTAATGTTTTCATTTATTCGCACTGGCCACTCAACACGCAATGCCTCAAAAATCGGCGGAAAGTGAGGAACGGAGGTGGAACGGAGTGTCTTGACACTAAATTCCCTCTACCTACCATTCCATGTGCGGGGTACAGCGTGAAGCTGAGAGAGAGAGAGAGAGAGAGAGAGAGAGAGAGAAATCTATAAAATATTTCAAATCACAAATAATAATGACATACCTATTAGGATGAGGCCGAGTGTGCGCGAGGGAGATGGTGACATGCATGTTGTCCTTCTCGCACGCGACCGCCAGGGTGTCGAGGGGAGCGAGGGGCGCCGGCCACTCTGTGACCGGTTCTGTAGCCGTTGCTACTGAGGTTGTAGTCAGTTCTGTAAAAGAATACGATAAATTTAAGATATAGAGAATAAGATAAGCATGAAATGTTTTATTTAGACTTTATGGGTGAACAGAATGTCTTAATTTTAGGTTCCCAAGTTCCCTCTGTCTACTTTTTTATATGCGGGATACGGCGTGAGCGTGATTGGGTGAGTATTTATACGTTTGGACTTGTGCTTATGTAAGTGAAGCAATGATCTTTATATTAGTGATTTAAGGAATTATGTTTGTTTCTTAATGTTTTATCTCTATAAATATAATTTCGTAGTACAGGATATTAGGCAAAGGAACCTTGGGAACCTAGTGTTAAGACACTCTGTTCAACAATTTCCGCCGAATTTGAGGCATTGTGTGTTAAGTGGCTGAATTCAACGGTGTAAAGAGCAGTAGAAAATTACAATATTAACTATTACATTATTTTAGCGGGGTTCGAATCTACAACCGGTTTACACTGGCACGATAATCATTTCTAAATTAATGTTAGTAAAAAAAATTCTGTAATAGCTTTTCTGTAACATATCCATAGAAAACTCTTTACTAATTACATTTAAAATTCGCTATAAAAAAAAATTGTACATATACGAGTAGCTTAGTTCGAGAAAGTTTCACTAAACTTTAACTAAATACACTTTATCAAAAATTCACAGGTTCAAATTCATATATTTATAAAACTTCAACATGTAAATAGATTAGTTCGTTCTGCGCCAGTGCCTGAAAGGAAGTACAGAAAAAGAACGGATAGTGTAAGGTTACGCTACACATGTTTCCGTGCTTTCTACTCTAACGTAATTAATAGTTCCTTGCAATAATGATGATGATCGATTGAGGAACGAAACGGAGTGTCTTAACACTTGGTTCCCAGGTTCCCTCCGTCGACTTTGCCATGTGCGGAATACAGCGTGAAGCTGAGAGAATGTGATGATGGGTGTAAGTTCAAATTTCGATTGAAAAATGCTTAGAAGGTTGCAAGATAGGTAGTATACATTTAGTTATTTGTCCAGTTTAATTTTGAAATTGAAATAAAATTTAAGAACGACATAAAATATTTTATATTTGGTTCACAATATATAAGCGCAATAATTTGTACATTTCATTTCCTCGAGTAAGGATTGAACCCCCAACCCGTCGGTTTTACAATCACACGCTTGTGCCCCTGCGCCACGACAAGCCTCAATATATATAGATACAAATATCTCACCAGCTTTCGAAGGTATCTGCTTGGCACGCGCGGTCGCGACCAGCGCCGCCATCATCACCAATCTCCACATTGTTCAGTCTAAAACAAATTAGAACTATTATTTAAATGAGTTTATTTTCTTATTAAAATGATCTACATAATGCTTCGCCCGCTTATATTTATTATTATACAATAGCATAGATGTAAGTTAAAAAAATAGCCTATGTATTTTTCTACTGTGTAAGATATATAACTCTAAGGTTTCATCAAAATCAGTTGTTTTTGCGTGAAGGTGGAACAAACGTCCATCTTTTATGAGAAAAGCTTTCACATTTTTAATATCAGTAGGATTAATAAAATTATGTATGTTAAATTTTAAATTTTAATTATGGTTATTATTCTGATTATTATATGATTCTGAGATATAGCTGAGGTTAACACGGCGTATGTAGATTCGATTCCCACTTAAGGGTATTAAAAAAATAAATATTTCCTCAGTATTATACTAATCAATATATTACAAATCAATATATATTGAAATAGAGAATGAAGCTAAAAATACATATTTTTGTCTTCACGCTGTATCCCGCACATGTCGGGGTAGACAGAGGGAACCTGGGAACCTAATGTTAAGACTTCAAACATTATGTAAATCCCAGCACTGTACTATAAGGTATTTCTTAACAGCTTAGTAGTTAGTACATACATGTCGTAATCCGCATTAGAGAGATAAATTATATAATATCAATCATTACTATTGCATAATCAAACTACTTTACCATAATTATTAAGTACTTGACCGGTAGGGTGCAGTGGTGAGTTAAAGGTATGGAAGTAGCAGATTCGATTTCAGTGTGAATTTCTTACATTGCAAACTTATATTTGTAGTTGGTTTAGTATAAAATCAGTTTATACATTCGCAAATTTAAGTTTGTAATGAAAACTTTTTTCGTATTTTTTTTATTTTCTAACCGATTTAAATGAAACAAAATATAAATAGTGAAAACTGCATTTAAATCAGGTAAGCCGTCTGAGATTAGCGCGTACAAACGCATAGACAAACAGGCAAACAGGTAAACATTTCATAGGATATATATATATATATATATATATATATATATATATATATATATATATATATATATATATATATATATATATATATATATATATATATATATATATATATATATATAACCCTAAGACATACGACGGTAATATTAGATTAATAACGCATTTTTTCTTAAGTCTCTTCTATGCCACCATAGATACAATTTTAAGCATAAATATTTGGAAAGGTTTGCTTATGTCATTGTAATTACAGAAATTCGTCATATTAACCTTGACACTTTATTATGTATGAACACGCTCTTATTTAAATTTCAATTTTTTAAGGTCTCAATATTCAAAGGCATACAAACGCAAGTGGATGTTTAACTTAAAGCGTTATTTTTTCACCTATACCACAGTAGGCAGAGGGAACCTTTTGGTAATATATTCTGTCCTCAAATCCTCTAATTTTTTAGAGAGATTAATTGAGTATTTAGTAATAGAATTCAACTGCAAACTTTTTAGGTATACTACGTTTCACGCTTTTCGTGCCTTAAAAGGAAAAATAACGGAACCTTTATAGGATCACTATATTGTCTGTCTGTCCATCTGTCCATTTGTCAATATCATTAATCTGGAAATTGCATAGAGATATTAAGACGAAATTGATTTCAAACATCTAGTATATATTTGAGCACAGAATAATTAAGCTTCTGTTTACTGTGTTTATTAAACTTCTGAACCAATGGCTATGGTGGCTAATGGTAGGGTAGTCAGAGGAAACTTGGGAACCTAGTGTATATATACTCCATTCCGTTCCTCACTGTCCGCCAAATTTGTTGCATTATGTGTAGGTTGGCGGAACTCAACGCCGCGCTTCACCATTTAATTTAGAAATATTAAATATTTCATTTCTCCGAGTAAAGCTCGAACCCCCAACCTGTCGCGCTTACGATCGCACGCTTACGTCCCTAGGCTTCAACAGGCCTCAACTACTTTTCTCTTTTTAAGTAAAGAACATTTAAAAAAGCGCAAACTATAAATAATCATTAGACTTTTACATAAATGTATCTTTTAATTTACTAACATATTTAAAGTGGGCCACGTTAAGTAAATATTGCCTCAGTGTCGTAACACACTTGGTAACAAAGTCGAATTCTTTTGTATGTAAGCCGAGTGCTCGTCTCACTGCAACTGTTTAAATTTACATTAATTACAGACGTTCTTACTCATTTTGTATGAAATATGCAAATTTTAATACTTTGCAATCCCACACATGGCAGGATACAGAGGGAACTTGGGAACCTAGTATTAAGGCATTCCGTTTTCATTAGGACGCTTCCGTTTCACATTTTCCGCAAAATTTTGTTACATTTCGTGTAGAGTGGCGGAACTCAACGCCGCACTTCACGTTATTACCAGAGCGAAGAAATGAAAGCTTATAAAAACGCAATATAAGACAGTAGGCGGTTTTTTCGAATTCGAGCAACTAAGTTTACTTTACTGAACTGTCATAAATAAGGTCAAGGTTTGAACCTGGGCCTTGAAATTTACATTCTATCCAAGCGCTCCATTAACTTATATGTACATTTTTTCCTTTGTTTTCTGTAATCATTTGATAATTCATTACTTTTATCATAATTTTTTAATTTAACTCTGTATCCGATACGTAAGAAAATAGCGAAGAAATTAAGAGAATATTACTTTCTCAGTTTTCGAAACATCGCATAATTTTATTACGGAACTGAACGCCGCGTTTAATCTCATTACCAGAGGCTTCGTAGCGTTGCCTATAATTACCTAATAATTAGCTATTTTTACAATAATTTAACCTTAATACCTACAAAGGTGAACTGGTTGGTCTAAAACGTTTATTAATCGGCTAGAGAAAGCTCTACAGGTATTACACAATATTACCGTTCACCTGGCACGTGGTAGTGGAGCAAGAATATTAGGAACTGTCTGTATGTATAAATATATAGAGACACTTTTTTTTAGCTTCCCGCCGTATCCCGCTAATGGCAAGGTAGGCAGAGGGAACTTGGGAACCTAGTGTTAAGACACTCCGTTCCACTTCCGTCGACCACTTCTCGCCGAATTTGAGATATTGTGTGTTGGGTGGCGGAACTCAACGCCGCGCTTTGCCTTATCACCAGAGCGAAGAAATGAAACATTAAATATTTTAAATTGAAAATATTAAATGTTTCATTTCCTCGACTGGGGTTCGAACCCAGAACCTATCGGTTACAGTCATACGCTTGTGCTTTTGCGCCACGACAGGCCTCACTTTTATGGATACTTTTTTATATCTATATCTATAAAGATATAGATAAAAAAGAAGTCTCCTGTAAGACATCACTTACAGTGATAAGGCCAGGCCGCCTTTGCACTTGTGTAATTTGTTAAATCAAATTTGTATTGTAATTTTTGTGCAATAAAGAGCTTTTTTTGTTTCTGTGTCTGTTATAGTAAAGGGCGATAGTTCAGACTTTTTAAAACATTTATGAAAAAAAGTATTATTTTTGATGGCTGAGAAAAGTAAGTTTTTGTGTATATATTTTTTATTATTATTTATATATAAAATGTATGTGTGCGTGATTGCGATTGTCGCGGCGCAGTGGCGGAGTTTGGCTATAGGAGTGACGGTTCTGAAGTCGATTCCCGATTGAAGAAATTACAAAGCAAAGTATGGTGTTGAGTTCAGCCTGTTAACACGCAATATCTTGAAGGTTAAGCTGGAAAATGGGAACGGAGTGTCTCAACACTTGGTGTAATAATTAAGTATTGGTTACTAAAAAAATTTAAGGTAGCGACAAGTCCTTATATATACATATACATATATATTGGGTAATGCAATAAAATATATCAAAAACTTACTCGTATACGCAAAGGAGTGTTCTAAATTCTATAAATGCATTACTGCCGGTGGTAAGAAAATTAAAAAAATAATCTTTTGGTGCAGCAATGACGTAATTGCATTTTATAAAAACTAAATTAAATATAACATTTGAGATCAGTCGTACAGCGGTATAAGGGTGTATGTACACGGACAGGTTGTGGGTTCGATCCCCTCCTAAGTAAATAAAATATTTAATAATTTCAAAT
>DWMZ01001942.1:0-15075 GCA_018249855.1 Eueides tales michaeli | reverse complement strand
CGCTGTATCCTGTGCAGGACAGGGTAAGCAGACGACGTGCAGGATGCACATGGTAATATAGGCGAGGTAAGAACTTAGTGTTAAGACACTTCGTTCCATTTTAAATTTCCTGCCGAAATTGAGGCATAGCATGTTGAGTGGCAGAACTCAACGCCGGGCTTTGTCATGTTACCAGTGCGAAGAAGAGAAGTGGGGAACGAAACGGAGTGTCTTAGCCTGCCCTCTGCCTACCCTGCTATGCGTGAAACTGAAAAGGATAGTCAAAATATTAAATATTTTATTTCCTTAAGTGGGGATCGAACCTCCAATATATCACCTCTACAGTACGCGGGACTATATTTTATTTTATTGTAATTTATGCACATTTTTTTATTTTGTTACAACGCATTCGAAGTGATAAATCTATATTTATCTATGACATAGGGTCTAGTGTTGAGACACTGTTTCTCTCTTTCCAAAATATTTCGGAGACTAAGAAATTGAAAACGATTCGTTCCCCCGAATGGGAACCTAACATGACCATCTATATTTAATCTTTTTATTTCTTTGCTCTGGCAACAAGGCAAAGCGCGTTTAGTTGCACATCTCAACACGCAATGACTCGATTTTGCCAGAAAATGAACGGAACGGAGTGTCTTAATTATAGGATCGGAAGTTCCCTCTGACTAAAAAAAAACTAAATCACATTGTAAATTTTTGTTTTATTTATTTATTTACCTGTAATACGTGATGTTTTCACAATTTTTAGCAACCTTTTCATTAATACTGGTCAAGAGAGCGTGAGGGCGCCATGTAGGTACTCTAGTACTGTAGTACTCTTTATGTCGCTCTAGAGTGAAGTATAACATGATAGGAATGTAATCTTACTAACATTGTATATAGTTATATCGAAGTCTGAATTAAATATATATAAAAACTGAATGTATCTTTTCGTATGTTAGTAATCTGAATCACTGTGGTGTTCTAAGAACAATACATATAATTATAAAAACGTTATCTCTACTACGTGAGTATTAAAGTTTTAGCTAATGAAGAGTTTTATATATTTTTGTCCAACAAAATGCTTTATTTCAATTCAACTTGTTTACTTATGAAATTATTTAAATAAAAGTATATTAAGAGTTAAGGAAAATTTTCCAACACATAATAATGAATTATGTATTTAAACTAATTAAATTTATCGTTTCTCAGATTAGTTTGAAAAAACTCACATACTTTGTTTTCTGTTCTACTACATTTCTAAATGCTCCATGATAGTTATTCTCCTACATCTTCCATGTACAGACAGTGATAGTTACCATTTCATTATAAATACAAATTATATTGCTCTATACTTTTATATGCATAAGACATTAATGGAATGACATAGTAATCTCATGAATAGGAATCAAGATTATCCTCGTTTTAATATTGATAACGTCTATCAGTAACAGCAAGATCAACATATGAGAAGGAAAGCTAATTAATTATCGAATCTGACTGTAAACGCGATACTTGTGACTTGGATTGACATTCGAAGGAACTGGCGGCGTTGAATTCCACCACTCAGCACGCAGTGTCTCGACGATTTCGGAAGTAGTACACGGAGTGTCAACACACTATTTTACCTCTGTTAATTTCCCTATATCAGAGTAAGGCTTGAAGCTAGAAAATTATTATATATTAAAGATATGTAAAAGCAAATCCTTATCTGCAAGAGTATTGAAACTGACACTGACGGATGGACGATTCCACCTAACTTTAAGCGAATAGCTATCGTTAGTTCCGGTAATAGTGTAAAGCTTTCTTAGCTTTATTTCATTCAGGAGGCACAAGCATGCTACTGTAAGTTCAAATGTTATGGGTTCTATTCGCAATCTTAGGATATATTTATATTTTCTTTCTCAAGTAACACTCAACAAAACTAATAGGGTATTCTATCACTTGATTCCCAAGTTCTGCTCTTATTATTCCTTTATATGAAAATTCTACGGAGTATTAAATTTGGCATATTGATTGTCGAAGATTTCTTGAAAATATTTTGTGTCTCTTTTCAGAATTGATTAAAAGGCTGTTAGCGCATTCTATGCAGTGGTTATCAATATTTCCTCAAGTAGATCATAACGTCGTCTCATAACGTACCTCAGCTTCACGCTGTATCCCAACAATTCTTTCCGTTCCCCACTTTCCGCTGAATTTGAAGCGTTACGTGTTGAGTAAAGAAACTCAACGCCACGTTTTGCATTGTTACTCGAGCGAAGAACTGAAAGCATTAAATATTTAAATTGAAAATATTATACATTTTCATTTCCTCGAGTACGTATTGAACCCACAACCTGTTGTGCTTACAGCCACACGCTGTACCACTGCGCCACGACAGGCCTCATAGTATCTGATTAGATTATATTAAATAAAGTGCACTTAATCATCGTTAAAAGAAACTAACTTGTTCATACTGAACTAGACTGAGTTCAGAAATTTTGATTCTCAAATACGAAGTAAGAAATGTATTTCACTATACATATACATATATATTTTAAATATATATTGCATCTTGAAGTCGATGTTAATGTCACATGTTTTAAAAAATATTTTGAAAGGGACGTTCCTTTTCGATATGACGTCTTATACTGTTTTTAGTAACATCGAATTTTATTTTAGCAAAATTTCATCTGATATATTTAATAGATTTTACATTTCTAAGTTTTTTTGTATGTTAATACTTTTTTATTATTCTGAAGTACAATCGGTGTCATTTTAATAATATTAGTTTATAAAATGATATAAAATGTTTTATTTTGTTCACATACAATAGCTATGGGTTCATATTTAAACTCATAAATATGAAATGATTCATATATTTTTAAGTTTACTTAGGGAAAAGTTAAACTATAGTTATTATAGCAGATAACTCATAAATATAGAAATGACTGTCGTGACGCAGGAGGACATTGTTTAACTGCGTCTACAAAAATATCTATCACTTAGGTAATGTTAGAAGTAAATTAGAGTGGCTTTAAATTTAAATTTTCTGATTCTTTTTTTTATTTACTCAATAGATATTTAATTTCATTTTTATTTACTTAATAGATGTCCCAACTCAGTAGAATTAGATGTTTTACTTTCTCCGCTTTAATAATAAGATGAAGTTCGATGCGTGGTTAAATGGCGGAAATGTCAATCTCTCCACATTATGTCTCCTCTGACTATCTTAGTTTGCGTAAAGCTTCAAAATATTACTTTTATCTAGGTATCTTTCTTACTAAGAATTTCAAAGAAAACAATATAAAATTTTCTATTAAAATAACGTTTAAACGAGTGCACTTCGGAGTTCACAATAAAAGAATACCGTATGGACTCGATTATCTTCCAATCGCTCAGTTCTTGGATAACGGTTGTAGGATTAGGGGTGACAAATGTCTAGATTTTGACGTCGTCATAACGATATCATATATATCAGTGTGTCATTAACATATTATATTATGACACCGTCGTGTAACGTTATGACATAATCTCACTGTGTCATCATCAGTGGATAAGCTAAAAATTCATTGAATATGGTATAAGTTTAAAGTCAAATTAAAATAATAGTTTTTTTTTAAATAATTATAAAAAGATAGAGATAATAGTTTAAAGAAAATAAAGTTCTGTTATCTTTCAGCTAAATTTTGGAAGCATTCCATGAGGAGCTCTGAGGTGCGATTTTGCCTTATTGCTAGAGAGAGATATTTCATTTCTTTGAGTGTGCATCGAACCCACAACCTCTTGCGTTTACAATCGTTTATTCCCATCTACTACGAACGGCCCCAATACATATATTTTTTAATATTAACTTTAAACTTGGTCCCATACCTAGTAAATTGATTTAAAAAAACTTTAATACATCTAAAATCAAAACCGTAATTATTTAATCAAGACATTAAAATCGTCAAGTTACATACAAATATAAGTAGTATCAGTTCTACGGAAAATATTAATAAAAAAATATTTTACCAACATTTATGTCACAATTATTATTTGTTATATTCTCGTGTTCTACACTAACTTGTAGTGTTGAATGACTTGAAAACATTTATGTTTTCTTAGCTTCACGTTGTATCCCTAGCAGGATAGACAGTGACTCGGTATACCTCTTTCGCCTCGTCCGCTGTCATCACTTACCGCCGCATTCTTGTTGCATAGCGTGTTGAGTGGCGGAACTCTACGACGCCTTACCAGAGCAAAGAAATGGAAATATAAAATATTTTAATTCCCCGAGTGGGATTATAACCCACCGTCGCTTAAGAAATAAAAACATAAATCACAAACAAATATTGTAAACTCAGCTATTTCAATACGATAGCGTCACGAAGTCGCCATTTTGAATCCGCTGTCATTTTGACTTCATCTCAGCTCATTTTAAAGCAAATAATTTGTGTTTATGAATTTTAACCGTGACTTTGTGCTGTACAGTTGATACTGTAGAGACCTCGTTACTTATAATTATAAATGCGAGTTGGAAATTGTTTTGTAAATTACAGCTTCTTTATTTGCACAATACTAGCGGTCGGGACGCGGCTTCACCTGCTTTTAATAATTATATTAATAAAGTCTTTATTTCAGAGAAAGTATTTTTTTTTCAAATATATGGTAATTTAAATGATATCGACAACTTTCTTTGTGTGCTTAGTTTTGGCAAAGGCCTCCTCCAAATTCTTTCATTTCCTTTTACCTATTATTAATTTATAGCAAAACAACTTAACATCTTTACATAAATTGTAGTCCACGTGTTGTTTTCACGTTAGAGCTACATTACTGTTTAGATTCATTCAAATTTGTTTAGAAGTTTTAGAACAAAATTGGAACAAGCATTCACACCAACTTTCACGTTTATAAAATTAAATAGGAACTAGAATAAGATTTCCTTAAATAAAGAGTCCAACAACGACTTGTATACCTTTCCCAGCTTGTAAAGCTACTTTCCGGGACCTTTTTCATTCCCGTATTTTACAAATAAATCCCTTTCATTTACCATTTTTTGAAACTACAATACTAATTATTTGTATAATTCCATTGCCATTAAGATCGAAATCGCAATCCAAATTTACACTCAATCGGGCTCTGTTAAGTACTCGCAGAATTTCACATACTATACACATACTAAAAGACTTTTAAGATGACAAGATGTCAAATATACTAATTTAAAAAACCTCATTTCATTTTACTTTTCCTAATTGGAAATAATATTTCAAAAATGTTAAAAACTAAGAATATCATATGATACTAAATTTAAAAACGTATAAAAATTTGAATGAAGCAGGATTTGAACCCGCCCCGTTGGAAACCGTCCAAGTGCTCTGCCCAACTAAGCCAATCGTCAAAAGCTACGTCGAATTCTTACACGCTTGTTACAATTTATTTATGTTGTGTTTTTTTTGTAAAATTCTCTCTACAAAGATGCTAACAACATACATTTTAAAAATGGTAAAGATATAATATGATTTTCAACTTCAAAAGTAGACTGTCTTACATCCGTTCTTAATTTTTCCTAAATTCAAAAAAAATCATATTAAGAGGGAAACTATACGCTGTATATAAGTGTGTTGAGTTTCCAAATCTTAAGTCAACGTTAAGTCTTATTACCAAAGCGAGGAACGTGACATTACTTTGTTCCCTCCAATGGGAATTGAGTCCACAACTGTCATGTTCACATTAAGACGCTCCACCACGACGGCTTCTATTATATCACACTCATTTATATGAAACAATAATCTCTATAATAGTACTTTATATACGATCTATATCTAGTCAAAGCAAACGAGGAAACCGCTCAAGCTTCCGATGTTCGAGGATTTCCACTTCCGTTACTCTCGAAGCAGGAAATAGCCTATTACTCGCCTTTTTAGTTAAGTACCATTTTTAGACAAATATTGATAGAGGCACAAATTGTGGGTTCCTTCCCCACTCCAGGTAATTAATATTTTTTCATATTTTCATTTCTTTGCTTTGGTAACTAGGAAAAGTGTCTGAAACGCCGAATGTTAATAAAATCATATTAGAATATACTTATAATATCAGATTATGTTTCTAAAGTCGGTCCTATAAGTTCAAGATTCATAATGTGGATACGTCAAAAACACATATTTTAGTGTGCGTATATCAGCTAAAACGAGAATACACGATCGAAGCATGTCGCCGAGCGATCATTGATTACAGATCACAAGTTAAAAATGAAAGATTAACGTCAGTACATTGAAGACTGAGAAATAGGGATTAAAGACTTAGAAATAATGGTTACATATTGAAGACTTTGTAATGATTAGAGCATTATAAATTACTGATTTAAGAGAATGAATTAAAAATTCAAGTAAAAGCATAAATAACGGATATGTTTGTGCATTTCCGAATGTTTTCCTATTACTTCGTCATATCCTATTCTATATTTGTATGAACTTCCCTAGGCTAAAATCTGTTATAAACATTCAGTATGTAGGTTAAATGAAATCCGATGAACACAATACTGTCATTTCGATCGAAATGATCAGCGCATTCATGAATTTTCATGTTCATTGTAATTGTGCCTCGAGGCACTACATTCCACTAGGGTTGTTCTACGAGTATATTAACTGTATTATGTGATGTCAAATTATATAGCACTTTACATAGATATAAAGATACTGTTAATTTTAAAAATATTACGTGTATAATGGAAAAATTCAACGCTGCGTGTTGCTTTGCAGCACACGAAATTTTTCATAAAAAACTAAATATAAAATTATTACTAAAGCTGTCGTAACACAGCGGGTCTGACTGTAAATGCAACGATTGTGGTCTTAATTTGCTCTCAGAAAAATAAATTGCTTTCACTTTCTCACCCTACCAGAGTGACCAAGCGCGGCGTTTAGTTCCGGTGTAAAGCGAAAAGAAATAATTGTTATAATTAAAGGGAATTGAACCCACAACCGCTGCAACGATGGCAAGATTATATAAATTCTTACAAACATTAAGTAACAAGAACACTATACTTGATATTTCGGAAGCAGCGCGTCCCCCATCTTATAGTAACTAGTACATTGTCAAGTTGTATTTACATACTCTCTACTCGTCTCTCGTATAATTCCGACAACTATTTTGCTATTTAAAGCTGAATGTAGCTATTATACAGCTAAATAATTACCTTCGAAACGGTGAAATAGAATTTATTCAGACTTTAATTTAATATATTTGTTATTTTTTTTATTTTTGATTTTTTTTTTCTTTAGATTGGTGCGTGATCGCACATGGCAGGGTAGGCTAAGGGAACTTAGGGAATTTAGTTTTAAAATCCCCATCCGTTTCCCACTTCCCGCCATATTTGAAGCGTTGTGTGTTAACTGGCAGAACTCAACGTTGCGCTTGCTTTGATATCAGAGTGCTGAAATGAAAATATTTTATATTGCATTTCCTAAAGAGGAAATCGAACCAACAATAGTGTTTACAGTCGCACGTGGGCCTCTGCGCCACGACCGCCCCGAATGTATTCTTCTATATAATAATTCAAAATTTAGTAAAACAAACGACATCATATGAACTAAAATTATAACAAAGTATTACGTAATATGAAAGTGTGGAATAACACTTTAAAAATAGTAAAAGGCGACAACAATTATAGTATAAGATATATACGCCATTTCTCCCAAAATATACCAATGATAATTCTCTTGAGGAGTGTGATAGAGCAGGGGCACAAGCATGTGAACGTGATAGTAATTGTGAGTTCGAACCCCATTAGAAAATATGAAAAATGTTAAATAAAATAATTGTACTTCTTTGCTCTAGTAACTATGGAAAGCGCGTCGTTGAGCTCCGCCACTCAACAAGCAATGCTTCAAATTCGGCGGAAAGCGGGCAACGGAACACTAGGTTATTAGTATATGCGGGAAACCATGAAGCTAAAAAAAATTACACATTCAATATCTCTCGGTATCGTCTCGGCGTGTTCGTGTTTCAGAGTAGTTCAGAAAAAGAGAATGAAATTGGTAATTCGATTTGTGTCTGATTACTTTATGCACATGATACTACTGTAGTTCGTGTTGTAAAAGCTTTACCTGTCATGGAATTTACATATTTTAGTTTTAACCCTCGATCCAAAAATTTTTTTTAGGTCTAAACTGTCTATGAATGTGCCTTAGTAATAATAAGCTATATGTTAAATACTAAATTTAAAAACGTATAAAAATTTGGACGAAGCAGGATTTGAACCTGCGCCTCTTAAAAACCGTTCAAGCGCTCTGACCACTAAGCCATCCGTCCTCACTAAAGTGAGGAAGCAATCAAACCAAACCTCCTAAGTGTGGATTAAACACTTTAAAAATAGTAAAAAATATTTAATAAATAGCATTCTCTCTTGCCAAATGATAATTCTAATTATCTTTGGGTAGCGGAAATTTGTAAAAATCTTCCTACAGACATGCTAGCCACATAAATAAGTTGTAACAAGCGTATAAAATTTCGACGGAGCTTGGTGACGACGGATGGCTTAGTGGTTAGAGCGCTTGAACGGTTTTCAAGAGGCGCAGGTTCAAATCCTGCTTAGTCCAAATTTTTATACGTTTTTAAATTTAGTATTTTTCTTTCATAACTGTGGAATAACACTTTAAAAATAGTAAAAAAAGCTGTTATATAATTCGGAACAATAATTTAAGAGTTATTTTCTGAGATAGGTTAATGATTTTTTGGTGAGTATTTTTTTTGCGTCACGCTGTATTCCTTACATGGCAAGGGCCCGCCTTGAGGGGGAACTTGGGAACCTACTATTATGATATTCGTTCCATTCCTCACTTTTATAAGACATTACGTGTAGTGTAGCAAAGCTCAACGCCGCAATTATTATAATTTGTTATAAAAAAATTATTATTAAAGAAAAATATAACCCTTCTGGTCCCCATTTTTCGTCCAGCTTTTGAAACACTGCGTGTCGATTAGCGGAATTCAAAGCTGTAATAATATATTTTACAATTTATCAATAAAATATAGACTTTGTAGTTTTACTTCCGCCTAACAGAAGGTTATTTATAGGTAATGAAAAAAAATCCCTCGAACGAAATTCGTACCGACGATGGAAAGTCGGAGCCAGTAAAAATGATATATAAAATATAGAGGTATTAAATATATCTTTTTCCCTTTAGTAATACATTTTTGTCTTTTTCTATTAAAATGTTTTTATTTAAAAATGATGACAGTGCCAGTTTTTTTCAAACAATTAAAAGTACAAAAATAAAATAAATACAGAAAGTATATAATGAAATGAAATGATTTCATTATTTCGTTTAACCAATTGTAAAAACATATAAAACTAACTAACGAATATCGTAAAAACTATACAAAAGAAGAGCCGTCCACTTCCCCCGCCCGTCGTCCCGGTCAATACATCACACTCGTTTTTCCACTCTATATAGAGATCCTATGAAATATGATTCCCATTCAGAGTTATGTACTTGTCACTAAAATCAAGGTTTCCAACAAATATTATTTTATAAATACATAAAAAACATTGTTTTTAAATATTTTTTACATTCTACTTCAATAATTACTAACTGAGCAAAACACATTAATGTGTTTCTGAGGCCGTCGTGGTGCAGGGAGACAGCGGCATAACGCAACAGTCACAAATTCTATTTTCAGAAAGGGAGTTAATTCAGTTTTTACTATCACTTTTATATGTATCATGACAAACTGTGGTATTGAGTTCCGCCACTGACCTCGCAATGTCATAAAAAAATGGACGAATAGTGGAAAACAGCGTATCTTAAAACTAGATTCTCTCTAGTTTCCTTTACTTATACTGTTAGATGCGGGACATAGTCACTCACACACTCAGCTTCACGCTGTATCGCGTACATGGCAGGGTAAGCAGAGGGAACTTGAGAAGCTAGTGTTAAGATACTCCATTTTTTTCCCCACTTCCGACATATTTAAGGCATTGCGTGTTGAGTAGTGGGATTCGGAAACGCTGCGCTTTGTCTTTTTAGCAGAGCGAGGAATTGAGAATAAATATTTAAATTAAAAATATTAAATATTTCATTTCCTCGAGTGGGGATCAAACCCACAACCTGTCGCGTTTACAGTGACACAACTTGTGGCAGGCCCTTTACTCGATAGAGTAAAAGTTTTAACTAAAATACTTTCCTTCTGAATTAAAATTGACCAGTGTATGTACTCATCACTTCCCATGCGGTCTAATAATAAGGCGACAACATCAACAGATACGAGATAACGAAATAAAAATGAAATTACTTCCATACTAGAGACATTCATCGCTTTTATATGACTAGATTTAAACTAGAGCAATGTAGAGACTCACCCTATTACACATGGGGACGAGTCAGCTCTACTAATAAAATCAGATTATGTGGAATCATTTAGACCTTTTTGTCTCTTTTACTAAAAATATTTTGATATTTATTGAAATTCGATATGTTGTTTTGAGAGTCACTTTTGATGCGATAGATTTTAGGTTTGATTCTGAATGAGAATGAAGGAAATGAAGTATTTTATATTCTTGTTCTGGTAAAAACGGAAAGTGCGGTTAAGTTTTGCCATTTAACAGGCAATGTCCCAAATTCATGAAATTAATTCGCAAGGAAATGAAAAATCCTAATAGGTATGGAGAGTCTTAACACTATGTTCTCAAGTTCTCTCTTCCTTTCCTACTATGTACGGAATAAAATGTTTTTTTTTATAAATTCAAAGAGTAATACTGGTGTATTTACTTCATATATTGAAAAAAAATCTTTTGTTAAAACAAACAAAAATCCCACGGTAAACGACCCTTGCGTAGGATTTTCTTTATTTTATGTGTTGAGAAGGAATGCATCGTGCTTTTTCTTCGTACCAGAGTGAAGAAATGAGATTAATTTTTTCGTCCTAGTGGGGAACAAACCCACAACGGGTATGTTTACACGCGGTGCCACTGTACCACGACATATAAACTCAAATATTGATAACATGTACATTGATAATAAATGCTCTATCCGTAGTGCTCTAATGAAGTCTTGTTTTATTTTTGTTTCATTTCTTGTTGCAAATGTTCACACTTTTTGAATCTTTTTCTAAATCTGTACTAGAAGTATTTAAATACTTCTCTAATTCTGTACTAGAAGTACTTAAGTACTAAAACGATGATATTGTTAAAGTTTACTATTCGATGGTGATGGACTCTACAGTTTTAATTTCTACTCTTTTAAAAACAAATTTAAAAATGTATATTGTAAATATACCTAGAATTATAAAATATATTAACAAAATGTACAGTGACGTGATAGTGAACATAGATTCGACTTCCATTTAAGGAAATTAGCTGTTTTTTTATCAGCATAAGTAACATTCCAAAGTATGGTGCTGCAAGCATGTTCAGGGGGGGTCTCGACCCGTCTGTTGCTACTTTTATGTTTTGTTATATGAGGAACAAATACTAAGCTGCCTTTTAAAAATTTTTACAGTGCTAATCCACACGAAAGAAAACTACTTAAACAGAAAACTTATAATAATTTTAACGGTATTGGAGCCGGTGCCTCTTGAAAACTGCTCAACGTTTTCGTAGACAGTCTTCTATATAAACATTTAGTTTTGATAAAAATAAAGAATAAAATGTATTACAAAAAAGCGTTCTCAATTTAAAAAACGATATCAGCGACCTGAAAATTGGTACATTCTACAAAATCTAGAAACAATGAATACAGCGTGCGCACAGTTTTTTAATAAAATCCCAAGTAAGGGACGCTGGTTTCCATACAAAAGGTTCCACTGAATGCCGAATGAAGTAGACTTCGCTTAGCGGCTAGTGTTTTATGAGGTTTCTTATTTTACCTTAACAAAGTTTGTTTTTACTTTATATTCTAATATTAAAGGCCTGTCGTGGTAGAGGGGCACAAGTATGACAGATTGTGAGTTCAATCCCCGATCGGAAGAATGATATATTGAATGTTTTTCTTTACTCACACTCAAGGCACAGCGATTAGTGATTCCCGTCACTCAACACGCAATGAATGAAATACAGAGGAAAGTGAGTGTGGAAAGACAAAAAAAATATTGTCACATTAAGCGTAAGTAGAAAGTTAGCTGCATTTAATGTTTCCCAAAAATTTGCATAGGCGGGAATTATTGAAAATCATCAATTTCATTGCGTGAATGGCAAATATTTCTTTATCAGCTTCCCACTGTATCATATTGGTAGGCAGAAGAAACTCGGAATCTAGTGCTAGGATATTCCGTTTCCTTTAAGTACACTTTCATTCCCCAAATTAAAAGAATTGTATATATAGAGGTGGAACTCAACACCGCATTTAAGGTCTAAGCCGAAAAAAGAAATTGAAAATATAAAATACTCCATTACTCCTACCACAATATATTAGTCAGATGCTATCGCAATATACGGCTTTAAATGGCAGAAAAACCAATTCTTTTTATTCAAAACGAGTTACTGCGATACAATTAAAAACATACATACTCGTACATGTCTGTTTTACACTAAAAGCAAAAAAAACATTCTATATTAAATCCACGGTGACCCGTACGCAGTAACAACTTAATTACCGTCGGCGTGCCTCCGACCTTTCACTTTTATTGGCTTCCAGATAATTTCAACAAATCATTTTTATTTTTACTGTGGGTTTACATCAAAATCAACTAATAAAAGGAACGTCCCGGATAGAAATAGTAAGAGCACATTATTTTTTATTTTATTTTATTTTAGCCAAGTCTGGGACCCTGCGGCTTTGCTACCGTAGTTCAATTAATTATTTAAAAATTGTGAACAATTCAAAACAATTCAAATTACCCTTACTAACCACATTTAAAAGATCATGGTGATGTTGTATGGTATTTAATGATTTAAATGTATTTTTTTTTCTTACACTGTAACGTACATAAAAAACTTGCATACCCAGTATTAAGACACTCCGTTCCTATTAGGACATTTCTGTTCCCCAATTGCCACCTATTTGTAACATTTTATGTTGAGTGGCAGAAATCAACGCTACGGTTTGCTTTGTAGCCGGAGCGACGAAATGAAAGTATTAAATATCTCTCGAGTAGTTATCGAACCCTCCACCTATCACCATTGAAGTTAAACGCAAGCGTGCGGTTGCAAGCGTGGTGCACGCTTGTGTTTAACTTCAATGCCATTAACTATACACATATATCTGCAGTCCAAGTTACCTTAGGCCGCCAGAATTTTTTGTATTCTGAGTTCTTTTTATTCGATCAGGCAGGTGAAAGCGCAGCAAAAAACTTGTAAATACGTTAAAAACAAACTTTGCTATAAACATAATCTACTCCAATCCAATATATTTAACCTTTAAAAGCTCGCCGTGTGATCCCGGCTTAGAATAGGATCACCCTGGTACCGATGGTGTCGTAAGAGGCGACTAAAGTACGAGTGGAAGAGTCGCGTTGTTAGCAATGACAACACGCATGGGCAGACTCGGCCGGATTGTTACCACCCCCGGCATTTAAAACCGGCGTTAAGTAGTGACCTTGGTCACTGCGTTTCGCATTGGGTAATGCCGGGCCCCGGTGCCCATCCACCTTACAGACCGGCAACGCTCCTCTAGCTCCTTTAGTGTTTCACGGGGCCGTGGGCGGCGGTGATCACTTACCATCAGATGACCCGTACGCTCGTTTGCCGTATCTTATACATAAAAAAAAAAAAATTGTCAATGTCCATCGTATTTCAGAATTTCTTAATGTGTAAAAATTGGATTCCTCGTAGCTCTACGTAGAGTCGATAATTGAGCAAATGGTGTCAAATCTACAGATACGTTAAAAAACAACTATATTATTTACTCTCTAAGGTATATAATCATGTTAGTGAATGTATATTTGTATTTTTATACTCTATTCATTGAATTTTATGTCTTATTAATAGAGGTTAAAGTAAAGTATTTGCGTGTTTCGATGACAGACGGCCGACAACCGGTAATCCGATATAGTACTTGGTTGAGATCTACACATGTTGTATTTCAGAACTTCATATGTCAAATCCTTATGTCTACCGTAATGAAGAATTGTTTCAATTTCATATTATATATGCTGTTACGTGTTTTAGCTTCACGATTGCTGGAGATATTCCATGTTGAACAGCGTAACTCTACGCCACTTTTTGTCTTGTTACCAAATGAAGGTAAAATGAAAATAATTCACACTTTTGAAAGGGAATAAAACTCACAACCATCACTTTATAAGTCAAAAGCTGTGTCACGACGGATTAATTCAATACTAAACTCTACTTATGCAACTAACCTTTATTACTGATATTTTCATCATCATCATCAAATAAAATTTAAATTTTGGAATCGCTTAAACGTAATAAAGAATGTGTTAATTTCCATTTGGAGAAATATTCTGATCTGAAATTGATTGGCTGTTAACATTAAATTATGAAGAAACAGAAAACTTATTAGTTACACTTTCATAGACACACAAACACACACGCGCGCACACTCAAACACACACATACATAAACAATTATTTTCAACTTAATTTTTAATTTTGAATTTTATCCTATTTTGTTATTATATTTATAACAATTAATAATTATTATATTAATATTAGTACCTATCAACGCTGTGAGGTGGGCATTAATAGCCGCAACACAGTTTTAAACTAATGCGGTTACATATAATTTTGTATATATTATCTTAATGTAATAAATAAATAAATGATTGAATGAATGAATGAATGAATGAATGAATAATGAATGAATGAATTGATGTTAGATAACTAAACATTTCTCTTTTAAACACAGTTTTTTCGAGCAAAATCAAATAAATTCCCAAATGATTTAATAAACTATTGATGAAGTTTTCCCTAAATATTACATTTAAATGATATAAAGTAAATATTCGTATATTTCAAACGAGCGAATCCGCTCGTTAACCGGTAGTAAGTAAAATCTTTGACAATAAATATTTTCGACGTATCGGTAACAATTTGATCAAAAACTGCCATAGTGAAGGCAGTTAAAATGAAATATTCATAAACGCGGCAACAAAGTCGCGTAGGAATTCGGTTGAAATGCACAAAAATAGTTATGTTGACATCGTTTTATACGATTTTTGATTCAAAACATTTGTAAAA
>DWMZ01001941.1:0-15083 GCA_018249855.1 Eueides tales michaeli | reverse complement strand
CATTACCCAATGCGAAACGCAGTGACCAAGGCCACTACTTAACGCCGGTTTTAAATGCCGGGGGTGGTAACAATCCGGTCGAGTCTGCCCATGCGTGTTGTCATTGCTGACAACGTGACTCTCCCACACGTACTTTAGTCGGCTCTTACGACACCATCAGTACCAGGGTGATCCTATTCTAAGCCGGGGTCACACGGCTGAATACATACTTTCAGTATTTTCTACCTATGTTTATAAACATTGTATGGCGGAACTCAACGCCGCGCTCTGTCTAATTAGCGTATAGGATTTCTATTAATCATAACCTGGTATTTTTTGAGACATGTCACGGTGCATCAACACAAGCGTGTGTCTGTAAATGCTACAGGCTTTGGGATCGATACTTACTCATGGAAATTAAATTAATATTTTAATCTCTGTGATTTGGTTAAAAGGCACACCGAATGCGTATAATTTTAAACGGGAAGTATGAAACGGTATCCTCATAGTATAAAGGTCTTATAAATAGGGTCCCAGGTTCCCTCTGCCTATCCAACCACGCGCGGAATACAGCGTGAAGACTTGTTCATAGTTCAGTTCGGTAGTTCTTAGCTATGTTATACAAAATCGGGTCCCTAGAAAATTATATTTTATATTTTTGTTTTCAAGGGATTATCGCATTTAAAAAATAATATTTTACACAGAGATGTCAATTAATATTTAATTGGCGTTAAATCTGAATATTTCAAGTTGAGGTGAAGGCAATTGGGTGAGAGTCATTATGGCGGTATTTTCATTGATTTATATTCGAACATATGTTTTTTTTTTACTTTATTATTATTTTTTTTAACTTCACGCTGTATCCCGCATAATGTATGGTAGGCAGAGGGAACTCGGGAACCTAATGTTAAGACACTCCGCGTCACTCCGCGTCTTGTTCTAATAACATTATCACTTTTAAGACAATATCTATTAACATTGAAAACTAAAAATTCAGCTCAATGACTATTTCGACAAACTTAATATTTGAAATTGTCGTAACTTTTTTTTTATATATATAAACCGATTTGAAGGAAACAAACACTAAATGTTGAGAGACGGTTGCCAAAATATACTACATTTAAATTTGGTAAGCCTAACTATATTTAAATTTGGTAAGCCGGTTCTGAGATTAGCGCGTACAAACGCACAGACAAACAAACAAAAGTTTAAAAAATCACTATATCGTGTCCTACTACATAAATAAACGTCTTCTATAAGATGTTATTTAATATATCTTCTATGTACAGACAGAGATCAGTCACAGATTTATTATATATATAGATATCAATATTCACGTACTCTAGCATCAAATTTTTATACGTTTTGTAAAAGCTTGAAACTTTCCTGGAGTGATTAAAACAAAGAAAACCCCTAAAAAATAATAGTATATAAGGATGTTTAAACTATAAACAAAGAAAAGAAGAGACCAGGCGTAGAGTTCCGCCACTCAACACGCAGTGTCTTGAATTTGGGCCAAAAAAAAGGTATTTTTTCAGGTCACTAGGGTTGGGCCAAAAATAACGAAAATATTGTACAGAACACGCTCTTATTTTTAATAATTAGAGATGTCTTATAACGCTTTTCGATTTTCCAAATTAATAAAAGTAATGAGAGGAACAGAACGGAGTGTCTTAACACTAGGTTGTGAATTCGTGATATTTGGGAACACAGTGTGAAAATGAAAAAAGAAAGAAAAGAAATATTCCTCTTAGATTATTCCTACTGTAATGAAAACAAGTTTATTTTTTTTGAGTGAACTAATCACTCATTTTTAAGTTATGCAAAGTCACCTTTCAGCCTTTCGTTTTCCAGCTTCTCGATCTATCCCGCACACGGCAGGGTAGGCAGAGGGAACTTGGGTACCTAGTGTTAAGACACTCCGTTCTCGTCCTTGGCATGTCAGGCATGTCCTTTCCTAACTTTCTTTTGTTTAGTGGCAAAACTCAATGTCGCGTTTCGCCTCGTTACCAGAACTTGGTAATTGGAAATATTTGATAACAATTTATTACGAAATAATGATTCAATAACATAAAATATCTTTTTTTTCACAAGAAATTTCTCGAGCGTTATTTGATAAAATGTTATTAAAATATTAAAAATTGTAAAGAAAATCATTTTTGCGTCTTATTTAAATCTTATGGATGCGTCCAATTTTTTTTTATCTTCACGCTGTATCCCGTACGAGAGAGGGGACTAATAGACTTAGTGTTAAAGTTCCATTCCGTTTGATACTTTTCGCCGAATTGAGTGTATTGCGTGTTAAGTGGCGGAACTCAACGCCGCGCTTTCCCTTATTACCAGAGCTATATAAACATTAAATATTTAATTCAAAAATATTCAAATTTCATTTCCGTGAGTGGGAATCAAACCTAAGAAGCGAAGCGAAGCGTTTTTGTCTTTAAGTCATCATTTAAATTTTAAATAAATATAGATTTTGTACTTAATTTTTTGCAGAAATTGCGTGTATATCCGCGGAACACGACGACGCGCTTTGTCACCAGAGACAGAAAATGAAAAATTTTATTTCCCCGAGCCAGGATCGAACCCAGAACCGTCCGTTTATACGCTGTGCTGCTAACTAAAAAAAATACAGGGTAACCCAAAGTATGAAAAATTAGTAATTTTTATATTAATGTATTGAGATTTCCAAGAAAAAGCTTTATGAAGTAAATTCAAAGTAATGTAAGAACATCTCTAATTATTAAAAAAAATAAGGTGAATAGTAAGATATTTTTGTATGTTATTATCTGTGTAAATAAAAAAAAGATATATCAAATTTTGTGTTTTAGTCCAAATGAATAAAGGATATTTCATATCAGTTAAACATGAATGAAAAACACGTTTAAAAATAAAAAAAAAATCCCATCACTAGCCCCTAAACTAGAGACAGATTAAAAATAAATATATGCAGATTAAGAATAATAGACGAAAAATCAATAAACCATTACACGCGAGCAAGGATATAAATAAAAATCCGCCATTTTTAAATGAAAAAAAAAAAAATTACCTCGACCGTTGAAAGTAGATTGTGAATTAATAATTAATTGTGTGTTTAATTAAATTTTTACGTGTGTTTATTTTTGTGCGTATAACAGGTGGTTGTCGCGGTGTGGGAGCTGACACGTCCGTCGCGTGCGGCAGCCGTCGCGAGACTGAGCCTCTCTATGAGCCCCAGCATCTTAAGTGAGTCGCGCATGCGCACTGACATCTATGATTTAAAAATCGAACTAATTTTAACCGTATTCAGTAGAGATGAGGGTAGTTTCTCGATTGTATATTAGCCATAACATCTGCATAAAATTTAAGATAGCACAGCTGTGTATTGGAATTTCAGTTTAATGAACAAGCTGTTAGTGCTGACTTTCAGTTACGCTATTTCCAATCAATGTGGTATCATAGATATGTAAAAAAATATTCTATTTTCAAAATTTAAGCCCAAATTTCCAAAAAATAAGATTCACTTTTCCAAAACCTGAGGTTAATGGGAAAATTTTGATAAAAGACCCTTATACGAGTACAAGGGACGATGATCAAAATCATTTTGGACTCTACATTGCTTGCTTAGAGTCGATATTTGGTGATGTGGTGAAGCAATTTGTGGCGTTCATTAATTGGATGGGGTGGCGAGACACGGCGGCGCTAGAAACAACAAGCTGGCCGAAATCGAGACCTAATTATAATTAAGTAAATAGGATGTCACAACATCATGTTGAGAATTTATTTAAAATATATTTCTATGAAATATTTTTAAATATAATTTCACTTTAAAGTTTTAGAGGATTCCTTTTCTTACTTTTTTTTTTTGTTTATACTTTTTTTGGTTTTACTAATATTGTAAAGCTGCAAACTTTGTTCTTTCTAAGGTACTCCTGAAACGAATAGAAAAGTTCTCTTTGTGTTGGATAGTGCGTTTCAAGGAAAAGGCTGTAGTTGTTTTAAAACACATTAATTATATTAATGCTTGTCATAGTGCAAGACCACAAGTGTGTGACTGGAATCCCCACAGGTTGCGGAGTCGATCCCCATTCGAGTTTGAATATTTAAATTTCCTTGTTCAGCAACAAGGCAAAGCGCAGCGTAATCGTAGGAACGCAGTATCGTAGCCTGAGGTTCCCAAGTTCCCACTATCTACCCTGATGTATTCGAGATACAGCGTGAAGCTAAAAAAATATTTAATAACTACCATCTTTTTTACAAAAACAAAGAAAACCTTAGGCAGTATAGAGAAGCACTGATGCACTAAAAGACCATATATCATAATAATTCCTACGGAAACCAGAAAACACGGGATTGTCCATTTGTGTCATACAAACGAAGTCGCGTACAATCACTAGTGGAAGATAAAACGAAGACAAAAGCTGGTTTGCGTTTTATTTGAAATACATGTTGTAAAATAAAATTAAAATGTATGAGAGTGAAGCGGGTGTCGGGGCGACGGCGAGATAACATCTCATTGTCGCGCTGAAGAATGGAGGCTGCTTGGAAACTTTGCTGTTGCCTTATGTATGGAAGGATAGAAACTCTTGTTCTTATAGCAGTGTAGTTTTCTATTTTGCGTGTTAAGTGACGGAACTCAACGCCGCGTGTTACCCCGTTATCAGATAGAAAATGAAGATATTAAATTCACTCACTCACCCCCGTACCCCGCACATGGCAGTGTAGATAGATGAACCTTGGAAACCTAGTGACATGACACTCCGTTCCGTTTCCCGCTTGCCGCTGTATTTAAGGCATTGCGTGTTCAGTAGCGGAGTTCAACGCTGTATACATAAATATACATTGATGTATTTATAGCACCGTGTTACGCAATAACTGGTAATTAAATTTCCAATTTTCTCGAAATTTCGATCATTAATTACAATCTGTCAGTTGCGAGAAACATTCATAATATTCTACTCCGCGTGAGACCAGATGGTGCTGGGATTATTTTGTACAAACCTATATTTAATGCAATAATTCTATATAAGTATTACTTATTTGAAAGACGTATAAAAATTTGAACGTAGCGGGATTTGTACCCGCACCTCTTGGAAACCGTCCAAGACTTAGACGGAAAAGTCCATGCGGTCCTTCCTCAATGTTGATTAACGCTTTAAAACTAGTAAAAATTTTGGTATATATTATCCATATTTTTTTAGGAATGAACTTGGGAAGATGTTAGCGAATTTTAGACATCGCCTGTTAAGTAGCGGAACTCAACGCCGCGCTTTGATCTGTTCCGTTGTTACAGAGAGAAGAAAAAATAAAAAAAAAGTAACATTATTAACATTTAAAAAATATTAAATATTTAATTACTTCAAGTGGGTATCGAACTTACAACCTGCCGCGACACTGTCTTACTTGTTTGCCGTTAATTAACGATATTGCGTAACACAACACCGTATTTTATCAATAAAAACGAAAGGTATAGTAATTTTTAATTTTGAAAAAAGAATCCCGATTGACGACCGTAAGCCGAGGTCGGAGTCCGTCAGAAAGCACCCTAACTACCAACATCCCCTCAAGCAGTCACTTTCTTGGGGACAAAGTAGTTATCTAACACTAAATTTTTAATTTTGAAAAACCTCTCAACAAAACAAATATATCTATTCTTAGCAACGTGCTTGTAGATCATAATCTGCTAATTATTTTTCAATCACTCACTCAGCTTCACGCTGTATCCCGCACATGACAGGGTAGGCAGAGGGATTTTGGGAAACTAATTTTAAGACACTCCGTTCCCGTTTCTCACTTTCCGCCGAATATAAGGCGTTGCGTGTTGAGTGGCGGAACTCAACGCCGCATAATTTTTTAATTTTTTTTACCACGATGTAAGGCCAAAATTACAACTCACCTGATAGTATTTGGTTACCGTGGCCTATGAACGCTTGCAACACCAGGGGCATTACATGCGCCTCGCCTTTAGAATTCTATTTACTCCCTTAACAAAAAAATTGGCTACTACCGCCAAGAACAAGGAAAAAGCAACGCCTTCCTAACGATTACTTCATTATTAATTGCGGGATTTGAACCTGCATCTCTCAAGAAACCGTCCAAACACTCTGACCACTAAGCCATACGTTCTCATCAAGCTACGTCGCAATTCTCATACGATTTTTACAACGTTATTTATGTTGTTAGCATCTCTGTAGGGACGATTTTCTGGTGTCTTTTATTTAGCGAAAAGTGGAGAGAAGAAGCAAGACTCTCTAATTCCTTCTGTTATTCTAGATTTAACAGGTTCTGGGTTCGATCCCCAGTCGAGGAAATGAAATATTTAATATTTTCAATATAAATATATAATGTTTCAATTCTTCGCTCTGGTAACAAGGCAAAGCGCGGCGTTGAGTTCCGCCACACAACATGCAATGCCTCGAATTCGGCAGAAAGTGGGGAACGAAAGTGTCTTAACAATAGGTTCCCAGGTTCCCTCTTATATATATATATATATATATATATATATATATATATATATATATATATATATATATATATATATATATATATATATATATCCCTTATATCTGAAGTCGGGTAAAGCTCAATGTTTCAACAAAAGCGAAATAGTTTCTCAACTACTGAGGCAAGTTTAAATTTACGATCTCTATAATTGTTTTAGTAATAAATTGTAGCGCTTGCAGAAAATCATACTTGAACTTCAAGATTAATGACGCCTTAGATATTTCTCTTCGATACACGGAGGTTGGAGCGGGTTCAATGTTATTTATTAAATAATTTTTACAGCAAAATACTAAATTTTAAGAACGTATAAAAATTTGAACAAATAAGGATTTAAACCCGCGCCTCGTGGAATCCGTCCAAGCGCTCTGACCAACTAAGCCATTCGTTCTCATCAAGCTCCGTCGACATTCTTATACGCTTGTTACAACGTTATTTATATTGTTAGCATCTCTGTAGGGACGATTTTTACAAATTTCCTCTACACAAAGACAATTCGTTAGAATTATCGTTTGGCAAGAGAGAATGATATTTATTAAATATTTTTACTATTTTTAAAGTGTTATTCCACACTTAGGAAAGAAAAATACTAAATTTAAAAGTTAAGTTGTAACAAGTGTATATAAATTTCAACAGAGCTTGGTGAGAACGAATGACTTAGTGGTCAGAGCGCTTGGACGGTCTCCAAGAGGCGCGGGTTCAAATCGTGCTTCGTTCAAGTTTTTATACGTTTTTAAAGTTAGTACTTTTTAAAAATAGTAAAAAATAAATTATTAAAGCATTTTTAGATTTATCGGCTAACTTTACATATAAAACTAAAACATTCACACAGACAGACAAACGGACAAAAAGTGATTATATTGGTTTTAAAATTTTTGAAGTACTGAACCCCATAAATACTATATAGAATAATATGTACATATATTAATTTCTCTATTCTATAAAATACTTTTTTGTTCTGTACGATTGTTTCGTATAATAGTTGTTGACGTAGAAAATTGATATTGATTGATCGAGTGCAAGCCGGAAGAGAAGGTGATCGAGAATATCGTGTATTGTGAGGCACTCGCGTGAGTGACTATTATATGAAAAAATATTATGAAAAAAAAAATGTTGTGATTCTTTATGAATTCGGATCAAGATGTAAATAGATTTTTTTTGCTTTTGATAAAGGTGTAGAATTAAGAAGCTGATCGTTATATTTTATTTTTTATTGATGTTTTCATTGATTGATACATGTTTTTTCGTTTAATTTTCGTTTCCGTTTCGCTGGGGCTTGGCGAGTGAAGCGAGCAGGGGGCGGAGCCCCTGTAGATATATAATAATATATTAGTCCACATTTTTTTTTCAAAATTGTAATTTTTTTTAACGCTCTCTATGGTAAAATTGGCTTAAATATTTTTAATTTATAAAAAAAATTCAAAATTTATTTAACGACATTAAAATAGTAGTGGTCTAACACAAAATAAGAATGAAATAAAAATATCGTACAACAGGGTACGCAGTGGGAACCTTCTATGAAGATCTTTTTTCCCTTCACGCCACCACCGTGTCTTATAACCAGAACATGGGGAACGAAATGTCTTAAAACTAGGTACCCTCTGCCTACCTTACTATATTACTGAAATTTTAAAGTGATCTATATCCCCACTCGAGGAATGACATATTAAGCTTCTTCGCTTTGCACTTTGCACTAGGTTCCCAAGTTCCCTCTGCTTACCCCGCCACGTAGGGCGGCGTGACGCTGAAAAAATAATAAGTGTTTTTTGAATATAAAAAGCACTTTACAAATATGGAATGAAAAAGAAAAGTAAAAATAATAAATCAATCAACTGTCTTGTCTTTTTGGGAGCTCATCGCTTATTGCCTAAGTTACTTGTTGTTGTATGCATATAAGTAGACTCACACACAAACACACATATATATATTTATATATATATATATATATATATATATATATATATATATATATATATATATATATATATATATGTGTGTGTGTGTGTGTGAGAATGTGTGTGAGTGAGTAAGAGAGAGTGTGTGTAAAGAAAAGACAAACGGACAAAAATCATATATATCATTACATCGCAATAATAAATTATACTATATCTCCGTAATGAAATATTTCATTTTTTCGTTCTAGAAATAAGGCAAAAACGCGGCGTTGAGTTCCGCCACCTCAACTAGCAATTCCATTAATTCAGCGATAAGTGGGGACGAAAAGTGGAATGGAATGTCCAAAAATATATATATATTTACTCATACACTTGCCATTTACAGACAGCAATTACTTTGAGATTAATATACGTATAATTTTAACAAAATCATTGATTTACGCATAATTTATTATGAAAATCAGCGATTTTGTTGAAATTATACTAGAAATAGGAATAGCAGCGTTAAATTACGTCGCTCATCACGCATGAGTCAAATACGGCGGAAAGTGGAGAATGGAACGGAGTGTCTTAGCACCAGGTTCCCAAGTTCCCTCTGCCAACCCTGCCAAGTGTAGGATACATTCATTTAAACATTACTACTTTTCTCCTTTCTTCGTTATTTAAAAACATTTAAACTTATACATAAAAATATTGTAAAGTTCGTACTCAACATTTCCTTCTCTCTACAGAGACATTTCTCTGCTTTCTATTCTTTTTTTTCTTTTCTTTCTCTATAGAGCACGATATAGTGATTTTTAAATATTTTGATCTGTTTGTCTGTGCGTTTGTACGCGCTGATCTCAGAAACGGCTGCTCAAATTTAAATTTAGTTTTCATTACTATATTTTGGCAATTTTCCTTCAACATTTAGTGTTTGTTATATAAAAATCTGTTTATATATAAAATAGTTACGTCAGTTTAAAATATATAGTTCGACAAAATTATAACATCTTTTTTATCATTTTTCCGAAAATTTAATTTTCAAATAATATTATATATATTGTCGGAATAGTTTTAACTTATTACTACAATAAAAAATGTTTGATTAGATAACAAAATATAGTAATTTAAGCGGGCGAAGCCGCGGGCGGGTTGCTAGTATTTAATATGTTCATTTTCTCGTTCTAGAAACGCCCTGTTGAGTTCTAACACTCAACAATCAATACCTTAGAATTCATTGAAAATGGATCTTAATAGGAACATAGTGTCTTAAAATTAGGTTCCCAGGTTCCCTTTTCCTACTCTGCTATATACTGGATTGCTAATAAAAAATACATATCCGTGTAAGCGTCACAACACAAGCTCTAAGTATATTTTATTGCAGTTTAGTAGAGTCTCTGTTGCAAACGTGACGGAACTTCAGATGAGCATTTTGAGGTCCTTCTTACATTTTATATATTTATTTGGTTCATATTTTACTTTATTATTAAAAATATATATAAGTAAGTGATTTTTGTATTTATTCAGGTTCCCGCTGTAATATTGGGAACCAAATTTCCGCTACTTGTAAGTAGGGAACGTAGGTTAAGTAAGGGAAACAGGAATCTTGTCCCTTTAAAACATATCCTTTTCTACATTTCACGGAATTCTTAAGGGATTATTCAACGCCGTGGTTTGTCTTGGTACTAGAGAAGAAATGATAGTATTACATACTACCGTCACGCAAGCGACTTCGCCCGCTTGAATCACACTAATGACCGCCTGCGGCTTCGCCCGCTTGAATCACACTAATTTATTTACTAATTTCAATTATTTTCTTGTTCTAATCACATTATCACTTTTAAGGCAATATTATAAATATTTATTTAAAAAAGAAAATTTCCACTAAATGGATAAAAATTTTGTAACAAATTTTGTCGAAGTACTTTAAATTAACGTAACCTTTTTTTTTATTTTTAACCGATTTAAATGAAACGAACACTAAATATCGAAGAAAATTTGCCTTATTGTAATAGTGAAAACTGCATTTAAATGAGGCCTGTGTGAGCGTGTGACTGTAACCGACAGGTTGTGGGTTCATACACACGAGAGGAAATGAAATATTTAATATTTTCAATTTAAATGTTTAATGTTTCATTTTCTTTGCTTTGGTAATAAGGCAAAGCGCGGCGTTGAGTTCCGCCACTCAAATTCGGCGGGAAATGGACAACAGAAGTGGAACGGAGTGTCTTAACACTAGGTTCCCGGGTTCCCTGCTTAGCCGATTCCGAGAGATTAGCGCATACAAACACACAGACAAACAGACAAAAAAATTAAAAATCACTACTCTATGCTCTACTAAATAAATAAACGTCTCCTATACGATGTTATTTAATATATCTTCTATGTACAGACAGAGATCACTCACAGATTTATTATATATATATATATATATATATATATATATATATATATATATATATATATATATATATATATATATATATATATATATATATATATATATATATATATATGACACTTCTTCAAGTAAGGATTGAACCCACAACCGCATTTACAGCCGCACGCTTATGCCCCTGCACCACGATCGGACTCTCTAAATTTTTTTTATAGCCTCACACTGTAACCCGCACATGCTACCAACATAAATAAGTTGTAACAAGCGTATAAAAATTTCGACGGAGCTTGGTGAGGACGGATGGCTTAGTGGTCAGAGCGCTTGAACGGTTTTCAAGAGGCGCAGGTTCAAATCCTGCTTCGTACAAATTTTTGTACGTTTTTAAATTTAGTATTTTTCTTTCCTAAGTGTGGAATAACACTTTAAAAATAATAAAAATATGAAACATTAAATATTTAAATTGAAAATATTAAATATTTCATATCCTCGACTGGGGATCGAACCCACAACCTGTCGGTTACAGTCACACCGACAGACAGGCCTCAACAGGCCTCAACAGACCTCAACAGGTTGCGTATACAATTCGCCAATTTGCGATTATCAATCTTGTTTCTCATATTGTAATTATGTGATAAAAATAAATTATATCAAAAAGATGACTCAATTGGCAATGTCTCAAATTCGGCGGAGAGTAAGGAACGGAATAAAATGTTTGAACCAATTGTTCTCCTTTTTCCCCCCCGCTTGCCCCTCCATGACAATTCTGAAATATTATAATGAAAAATTAATGAAACAAACACAAAATATTGAAAATTCATATCAAAAAACGCTTATATAACTGGTAAGTGAAGGTAGTAGTTCCCCACTCAATATCCAATTTGAAGACTCCAGGAAAAAAGCGTAACATAACGCTACGTTTTGTCTTTCTAAAACGAAAAAAATTAAGTGACGATAATAAACTTGTTCACGCGGTATTGTAACGTGTATTTTCTGTTCTGATGGACAAAGCACGGCGTTGAGTCCCGTCACTCTTCACGCAATGTCTTAAAAATTTGACATAAAATGGAATCTTTTAACACTATGTTCACTCTGCTAACCCGCGGGAAGATATGCGGGAAAATGCGTGAAATCGCTTTCTTACATTCATATTATATTCCAAGCAGGCGAAGCCGCAAGTGTTACGATAGAATAAAAAAATCTTGAGCACATTGTATTAACACTGGCCGATCAACAGCAATTGCTTGTTACAAAGGGACAGTACAATGCGGGCGAAGTATTATTAAAAAGAACGCTTGAAATTTTCAATGGAAATAAAGAAACCGGTCAAGTGCGAGTCGGACTTGTTCACGGAGGGTTCTGTATCAATTTTATTTAGTATAGTAAGTTGTATAAATTGACAAACTTAAATTTGCAGGCGAATACTAAAGTTATGTTATGAAATTAGTTACAAATATAACTTTTTCATATATATTTTTTTATTTTTGTATATATATGCTGTATACCGCACATGGCAAGGTAGGCAGAGGGTACTTATGCCTAGTTTTAAGAAACTCCGTTACTCCGTTACTCTCCACTTTCCGCTGAATTTCAGGCATTGCGAGTTGAGTGGCGGAACTTAACGCCGCGCTTTGCCTAGTTACCAAAGCAAAGAAAAGAAAACATCACATATTTAATTTGGGGATCGAATCCACTACCTGTCGCATTTATAATCACATAATTGTACGGCTGCGCCACGGTAGGTATATAAATTTTCTGCTAAAATATATTCTTATTGTATTTTTTTTTAGCTTCACGCTGTATCCCGCACAAGGCATGGTAGGCGGAGGGAACCCGGGACCTAGCGTCAAGACACTCCGTTCCACTTCCGTTCCCCACTTTCCGCGGATTTTTGAGGCATTGCGTGTTGAGTTTCGGAACTTAACGCCGCCCCTTAATACCAGAGCGAAGAACTCCACTTCCTGTGACTTTTCATCCACAAGTAGATATTAGGATTGCCTTTTTTAACTTTCATATTGTAACGTGCACATATTACGGAAATCAGAGGGAACCTGGGAACCTCTTGTTCCCTAATACACCTGTAGGTTTTATTGAAAATATTCACGATTAACACATTTATGTGCTAATTACTCTTAAATAAATATACTCTATGTTTTATGAGGTAGTGATTCTCTTCACGCATCGCCGAATTCTCTTTTGTGTTGAGTGGCGGAGCTAAACGCTGCGCTTTGCCACGTTACTAGGGTGATGAAGTTAAAATATAAAAAAAAATCTTTTGTACTAACATTATTATTATTAGAACGGTACCCTAAAAAACAATTTTAGTTAATAAAAAACTAAAGCAGGCTCTACATTCGAGTACATTTGAGATACCCACTCGGAGGAGTGAAATATTTTATTCTTCTCTCTCTCCAGCTTCACGCTGTATCCCGCACGTGGCTCAGTAGGCAAAGTGAACTTGGGAACCTAATGCTATGACAATCTGGTCACCACCTTCCGCCGAATTTGAGACATAGCGTGTTGAGCGTGGCGGAACTCAACGCCGCGTTCTTCCTTGTTATCAGAGCGAAGAAATAAAAACATTATATATCTTTTGAGGCCTGTCATGGCGCAGCGGCACATATGTGTGACTGTAACCGATAGGTTCTGGGTTCGATCCCCAGTCGAGGAAAATGAAACATTTAATATTTTTAATTTAAATATTTAATGTTTCATTTCTTCAAATGCAATGCCTCAAATTTTGCGGAAAGTGGGAAACGGTAGTGGAACGGAGTGTCTTAACACTAGGTTCCCGAGTTCCCTCTGTCTACCCTGCCTTATGCGGGATTTCAGCGTGAAGCTAAAAAAAAAAAAAAAATTTAATGTAGAATATTAAATAATTCATTTCTTCGAATGAGTATCGAACCAACAACCTGTCGCGTTTACAGTCGCACGCTTTTTCCCCTGCGCCACGAGAGGCAATGTGTTAAACTTAACATTAGGTTCCCAGGTTCCCTCTGCCTTCCCTGCTGTATATATGATACGGCTAAACACCCCGTGACCCATTATAAAAAGCGTGAAAGCCTTTTCAACACCAGTTTTGTACTGAAACACGGTGAAATTTCAAAATCATTTGTAAATCTTTTCTTTCACGATATCCGGCTTTCCAATTTGCCTCTTCCCCTCCAATGGGAAGTGAACCTTGGCCTTTGGAGAATAGAATTGAATTTTGCTTAACTATTTCTATGCGCCTTTCAACGCATTTTGAAATACAAATGACAGAATGAATGCTTGTAGTGCTTTAGTATAATTTGTATGGAGATTCGCCTTTTACCGCGGTTAGTCGGGGTTCGTTTTTGTTTATGACTAGCACACGCACGCGGCTTCGTCCGCTTGAATTACCTTTTATATACTAATCTCAATTACTCTCTTGTTCTAACAACATTATCACTTTTAAGACAATATATATACATTGGAAAATAAAATTTCTTGATTGTCATAAAACATATACTAAATGCTGAGGGGAGATCATCAAGATCTAATTGTGAAAACTACATTTAAATCTGATGAGGCCTGTCGTGGCGCAGCGGCACAAGCGTGTGACTGTAACCAACAGGTTGTGGGTTCATACACACGAGAGGAAATGAAATATTTAATATTTTCAATTTAAATATTTAATATTTCATTTCTTCGCTCTGGTAATAAGGCAAAAGCGCGGCGTTAAGTTCCACCACTCAACCCGCAATGCTTAAAATTCAACGGAAACTGGGGAACGGAAGTGGAACGGAAGTGGAACGGAGTGTCTTAACACTAGGTTCCCGGGTTCCCTCTGTCTACCCTGCTATTTACCCCGTACATACGTGTACATAATAAAACTGATAAATATCAATATTTTTACTATAACTATGTGCCTTAACTGTAGTAATTCGCTGGGAACCTCTAAACAGTTCCACTTTCCAGGTCCTGGCTCCATCATCAGGCCAGCTATAGTAACCTAAATTACGTATAACTAGCAAGTTACATGACTTTCTTATTTTTTTATTAGCATCACGCTGTACCCCGCTGTATCCCGCACATGGCAGGGCAGGCAGAGTGAACTTGGGAACCTGGTGTTATAGTGATCACCGTCTCACTAGCATATCGCCCGTCTCTACTTCAGTTTTAAACAAAGAAAATAACATATATTCATGTAAATGAACTAGAAGTGACTGATACTAAATTTAAAAACGTATAAAAATTTGGACGGAGCAGGATTTGAACCTGCGCCTCTTGAAAACCGTTCAAGCGCTCTGACCACTAAGCCATCCGTCCTCACCAAGCTCCGTCGAAATTTTTATACGCTTGTTACAACTTATTTATGTTGCTAGCATCTC
>DWMZ01001940.1:0-15085 GCA_018249855.1 Eueides tales michaeli | reverse complement strand
CTAAATATTCAATTTGAACGTTATATTAAAGAAATAATTGTATATAATAATAAATGAATGAAAACATATCGAATACTTCAACAATATTCTTTATATTATGCGACCTCCTTGCTACAGCTGTTTCCCCAGTGACCGCTACCAAAGTAACGAATATAGTCCAATTAACTGGCAAGAAGTAAAGGGACTGCGGTTAAACGACATTATTTCGACGTGTATGAAAGTTACAGCAATTTTTCTTTTGTGTAGTTATTATAACATGTTAGTTTTTCATCGTCTTTTTAATCCTGATTCAAAAAGAGGGGTTGTGTCATTAGTTTAAATTGTCAGTTTGTTTGTGTGTCTGTGACACTTGGCTCTTGGAAGAATGAACCGATTTGAGTGTGTTTTTTATCTTAGCTATGTTTCATGATTAATCCGAATTTTTTAATTTTGTTTTCAAAATAGCCATTTATTATAAGTCGTTATTTGACTTGCCGTGTTAGTGTATGTAAAGTCTCACAACTCACACGCTTAATTTAACCGTATTTCCAGTGTCTTACTGAACTGTTATTTAGATTAATACGTCAGTTCTGATGATCAATGTTGGATATAATTCATCCAAAATGGGCATCGCAACAAAATGGCCGTTTAATTTTTTTGCAAAACCTACCTTACGTATTTGTTAAATATACATCACGCAAAATAATTTATAGAAAGCTTGATATTAAAAAGGTTTTTTTTAATTAATAATTTCATTTAAAATAAGGCGTTGAATTACGATATTATTAAAAATATAATGTTTATGTAAATAATATTTCTAATGTAGGATTTTGATAATTGTTATACAGTATAAATAATATCGGCCGTCGTGGTGCAGTGGCGTAGAGTCTGAAATATAACTGTAAAAGTCATGGGTTTGTTTCCCACTCTGGGAAACTAAATAATTTTATTTTGTCGATCTGGTAGTAATAAAATAAGAACTGTATATATATATATATATATATATATATATATATATATATATATATATATATATATATATATATATATATATATATATATATATATATATATATTTGTATGAATGAATTACGTTCTTAAAATTTTTATTAAGATACTATGATTTAAAAAAAATATTTGAAATGCGTTTTTTATACACATACGTAGTTTACGATTTTCCAAGCAATTTTGGACATCTTATAGATTTTTTTTGTTTTAATTAGCGTTTCTATCTTTACAAGAGGTTAAGATTAATGACCTAAATCCAAATTCAAAAGTCAATCAACAAAGAACGGCTAAAAGATTAAGTAAGTTTTGAATAATTATTAGAATTATTTTCGGAGCTTTGTCGTTTCCTTTATTTATCGAAACAAATTGTTTCCAAATAACATCTGGATCAGTTTTCGCCATTTTCTTCGAGTATATATATGTATAGTAAAGTCTTCTGTTATTTCACTTAATTTTGAATTATTTCACTTATTAAAAGATATATAACGAAGAAACGAAATTAATGGGTGTAAAAATCTGGAACTTACTTGCTTTGGGGAGAATAGAGAAGCACGGGATGTAGCTTATACTTATATATACACGTCTGTGGAATTACTTATCTGCAGCAATGTTTCCAGGTCTATTCGACATGGGCATCTTAAAAAGGGCGCCTATCACCATCCTAAAGGTCGGAAATGCACCTGAAGCTTCTTTGGTGTTACACATGGCCGCGTGGTGTGGGCAGTGGTAATCACACGCCATCAGCTAACCCATACGCACGTTTTCTTGCACTTCTATAGAATAATACAAAGAAAACCTGTCAAAGTTCCTACAGCAACGAGAAAAATAGAATTCAGCGCTTATTATACTATTAGCGTCTCTGGCCTTTGTGGTGCAGTGATACAGTGTGAAGTCAAAGAATTCGTAGTCGTCGCCTGTAAAAACAAAAAAAATCGCGAGTGGCAGCTTCATTTTTTTTCAGCTTTACGCTGTATCACTTTCCGCGGAACTCAACGCCGCGTTTTGCCATGTTACCAGAGCGAAGAAATGAAAGTATTAAATATTTAAATAGCAAATTTTAAATACTTCGAGTGAGGATTGAACCCACAATCGTTTACAGTCACAAGCATGTGCCCTTGCGCCACGACAGGTTTTTAATAAAATAATAATTATTCTATGGCGTTTAATTGATGCTGCTTTTTAATTATGTAGAATTATTTCAATGCCTTATAATTATCGTTATTGTTTCAGAATTTTAATAGGAGTGCCATTTGTGAGCGTCGAATTGTTTGTTAATTTGAGATGATCAATGTAATTATCTGTCATAACTCAAATAAATATTTCTAATTAATTTTGCTTATAAGCAAAGTTATATTAAAAAATATAGAATTTATTAAAATTGTTATTGCCTCACCCGAATTGAAACTCGTGAGGCCTGTAAACGCGACAGGTTGTGGGTTCGATCCCCGCTTGGGGAAAACAAATTATTTAATATTTTGAAAATAAATATTTAATATTTTCATTTCTTCGCATTTAACAAGGCAAAGCGCGGCGTTGAGTTTCACCACTGGACTTTCACAATGCCTAAATTTCGGCGGAAAGTGGGTAACGGAACGGAGTGCCCTAACACTAGGTTTCTAAGTTCCCTCTGTCTACCTGCCATGTGCGGGATACAGTGTGAAGATGAGAAATTATACATGTCAGTATGACGTGCCAGTTCCCTATACATACTACCCTACAGCTTATGTGATACACTATTATACGATTATACGAGGCCGCATAAAAAGCCGCACGGGCAATGGACGGACTTGTCTCTGGCATGGCCTGGTACACTACTCCTACCTGCCGCTGGCTAACCTCAGCTCCTTGGATAATATTTTTTAATTGTTTAATCAATTAATTACTATTTTAATCATAAATATGGTTCAGATATACGTGTCTGCGGCAGAGAAACGTAGGTATTACAGAAGAAAAATGGAATAAATATAAGAAAGATGAATACAGAGATGCGATCTCTTCGAAGGATATGCGGTATCAATTTAGCTGATCGCATACCCAATGAAGAGATACACAGAATGTACCTACGTACTAGCGTGGATGTCACAGTGAAAATGACGAAGAACGTGCTCAGATGGTTTGGGCACGTCGGGTGAATGAGTGAAGAAAGAATAGCAAAAAAAGATGTATCAAGGAAAAGTGAGTGGTAAGAGAGGGAGGGGGAGACCTCGGTTGACCTTCGAAAATTCAGTATCTACAATACTGGAGGAAGGTCACGTAAAAAGCATGAGGACCCCGCGGAGGGCATGTATGAAGACGTTAATGACAGTGGACGAGGTGACAGAGGTATACCGAGACCGTAGCGTTTAACGCTCTCATACATATAAATATTCATTATTTCTATTCGATCACGAGGCCGAAGCAAAACTAAACTGATTATTTTAAAATCTATATAAAATTCATAGTCACTTTTGATCAATTTAAAAGATGGAAACGCGGTTGAATTTTTAAACATTTTAATTTAGCTACACGATTTGAGATTTATACCACGTACAGGTGAACGTGTTTGGTTCGTATGCTACGGCTACGTGCTACGTCGTAGTACTCCAATATACGGTAGGGCTGTGCAAACTATGTTTATTTTAAATCTTACAAACTATATTTATTTTAAGTCATTACTTAATACGTAGAGGTAAATCATTACTTATTACGTAGAGACTGACTGTAAATGCGGTTGTGGATTCAATTCTACTTGAAAAAAAAAATATTTTAATTTACTCGCTCTGGTACAAAATGTGGCCTTGAGCCAAGAAACATCAATAACCAGTTTTATACTTAGAACCGTATCTCCAATAAACATAGACAAAGTGCGGTATAACTGAACTATTCAACACGCGCAATTTGCAAAAGTTAAGCTTCACATTGCATTCTGTATATGGAAAGGTAGGTAAAGGGAACCCGTTGTCCTCCGCTTTGACCTCTGGGTTCCCACTTTTACCACTCAGGTTCTGCCGTACCTTTTCGTGTAAGATAGATGCTGTTAACACTATCTGTAATATAATATAAAGTATAACAATAAAAAATAATTTTACTAGTACATTGAAAATTTTAAGTGACGTCCTTGATGCACAGTAAACAGGATTGCCCAGGATTTTGTGGTTTAAGCAACGAGTGGTGTTTTCTTAAAGTATTAAGTAACATGCTTGAAAATAAAAGCTACTTTATATATAGAGAGCTTGCAAAATAGATTATACATTAAAATACTTTTATGTAATAGATTTGATTTTGAGACTTAGAATAAGGAATTGCGTGTTAGGTGGCAGAACTCAACGCTGCTCTTTGCCTTGTTACGAGAGCGATCAAATGAAAATAAATACTTTGTTTGAAAATCTTAAACATTATTTTTTTTTTATTACCACAGCGAGGAACCAAAAATGATCCACCCAAAAAGTATAAATTTATACCTATTTTAAAAAAATAATTTCAAACATATTTTTTCACTTTATTAAATAAAAAATAACTGTGTGGGTCCGCAAATCTTACTTTGTGATTAAAAGTATAGGGTGATTTTACTGAAATTGGAACCACTACATTACAAAGCATAAACTACATAATAGTATATAATAATATATAGATGATACAGACTATATTGACATAAAAATCTAAGAAATATAAGCATCTGTTAATATATCAATGTACATAACAGTGTAATAAATACTATTTTTTTTCTACCAAACAGCAAAAAAAACTAGGCTATTTTAAATCAAATAGAGAGAGATCTTTGAAAAATTCAATTTCACTCGTCATAAAAGTGTGCGTTATAAAAATGGCTCGCGGCGGATAACTGGAATCCATTAAACAGAATCGTGCTTCGCATGTAAATTAGCCATTTGTGAGATTCAACCATTATAATATAATTAACTAATTTTTCTCGCTCGTCGTCACCGTCATAATTTCATAGTAACTTTAGTAAGATTTTATGAGAACTTGGCTTGGCTTGTTAATAAATGTGAGAGACGTTAAATTTATATTTGTAATAAAATATTTAAATATATTCAGATTTTATAGACCATGCATAGCCATGAGGCCTGTCTGGCGCAGGAGTACAAGCGTGCAATTGTAAGCGCAACAGCTTGTGGAGTCGATCTTCTGTGATGTTATTGTGTTTTGTGTGTGTCTTAATACTAGGTTCCTAAGTTCCCTCTGCCTACTCTGCTATGTGGAGACAGAGTCAAGCTAAGAAAGAAAAAATGTATTGTAATAAGGCTGCTTTTAACCGCACTGCTCTGTTTTTATTAGTTTATATTCGGTGTTTTAAAAATAGGATGAGCTGTTGCAAAAAAGTGTTTATCACTTTGCAAAGACGATATAGTGATTATTTGGGTCGAGGTTTCTTAAAATTTTTAGTAGGTTGCTTGTTTTTTGTGGTTTATTTTCGTGGGTAGTAAAGAGTTTTAAATTAATTCATATTTAAATAATATTTGTTAAGACGGTTTTGTATAATACCCAAAAATCTTTAATGTACTTGTTCAACACTATGTTCTGAAGGACGTTATAATAAGAACCTTATAATACCTTAAAATATGTAATAAATGTTTCTTTTTTATAAATTTAACAGATTTGTTAAAAGACTTTTGAGAAATTAAAGCATTTACAATAGAATCTGATGCATAAGTAAGTATTCATTTTTCCTTGCGAAGTTGCTCTTGGCCATTAATACTCTAATTACAAAACCTTATAAGGTACATGTATTTTTTTATGTTATATTATAATGTCGACCCCATTAAGAGCGGCTTTCATAATTAATTAAAATAATTTTTCATAGCAATGTTAATAGCATCGCTACGAGTGAAAACGTAGCTGTTAATGACCTGACAGAAAGAACCCTAACTGTGTTTAACTTAATTTTAAAAAGTCAACCGTGTCTCTTGCTACTTATTCTTTGGAAATTTTAGTTATAAATTTTACCATTTTTTTTGCTTCACGCTGTATCTTGCATGGACGGATAGACAAAGGAAACTTGGAAATCTAGTGTTAAGACACTTAGTCCAAATCTGTGACATGTGTGTTGAGTGACGAAACTCAACGCCGTACTTTGGATTGTTATCAGGGCGAAAAAATTAAAATATGAAAAAAAATATTTTTTTTATTTTAGCATCGAATTCATAACCTGTAGCATTTACAGTCGCACTCTTATGCCCCTGCGCCACGACAGGTCTCAGGTTTTAAATATGCAGAATAAGAGACATGTAAATATATATAAATACTGAAATATTCAATATATTTAAATTATTCTCAACTTTTTAAGAGCAACCTTTATGAAAACAGAATTTCTTGCTGTGATTAATAATCATGTCAGTTTATATAAAAAGTAGCTAAGATCAAATCTATTCTTCCTTTACTACTATAAATATTCTGTGGCAACCTTTCTAATAGTTATTATGATATAAAATATATATAGTAATGGTCTAGCAACTAGCAGATACTTCTGAAATTATGTCACCGAGTTAGCAGAAGAGCGCAAAAATATCTTTTAATTGCAAAATTTTAATAACATCTAATTATCTTTATATATTTTCTTCATGCTAGGCAAGATTCAAACGTCAAAACACATTACTAGACTATCCTTTAATTGCAAAACGTTACGTGAGATATGGTGGAACTTATCGCCGCGTTTTGTCTTGTCATAGCGACGAAATGGAAATAATTTATTGACTATTGTGGAAATTGAACTGATAACTAGACTGTGATATTATAAATATCAGTTAGTTCTTTCCACTGCGGTTCAATGGCCATGGAGAGACTTATATACATATTATGGTAGTATAGTTCAATCCAACGGAACTGTAATTCTTAATTAATTTCTCACTATAGAAAATATCTACAGTTATTTTGTTTGCTCCGCTTTTTTATTCCGTTATATGAATTTACTAATATTAGTTAAGGAGATGCTGTTTCATTCTGTCTTCCGCATATGTGCAGAGGGAACATGGGAACCTGTTATTAGGACACATCGTTCCTATTAAAACACATTCGTTCCCCATTTTACGCCGAATTGGAGGCACTGCGTGTTAAGTTGCGGAACTGCACATCGCGCTTTGCCTCATTACCAAAGCGATTTCCTCAAGTAGAAGCTACAGTCGAGGTTACAGTCGCACACTGGTGCCCGCAGAATAAAAGACAAGTAACATTGAAATTTGCCAATTATATGAAACAGGAAACACAAACGAAATTGTCATATTAATTCTTAAAATGCTTGTAACTTTTAATGAGCGGTTCGAACTTAATGCCATGTTGGTAATTTATTGTGGATATGTTCCAGTTAAAAGAAAATAAACTGTTTATCAAAGTGAGAATAACATTACTTCTTTAGATGCTTTTTCTTAGCTACACGCTGTATCCGGCGTGGCCAGGATAGTCAGAGACGTAATCTGTCAATACTGCTCCCTGTTTTCCATTTTTTAAGACATTTTGTATACGCTTAGTTCGCTTTATTGTGTTACCAGACTGTAATAGATACCACGTGGAAATAGAACCCATAACTTAACAATCAAACATTGTGCCACTGCGTCACATTTCGATAGCTATCCTTATATTTTATTTGAAATTTTTAAATGATTTATATTATTGGTGCTTTTATTTTAAATTTAAAATAAATTACCATTTTTATACATGGAATAATTTTAGAGGCTGTCGTAGCACAGGGGCCCTATCTTAGCCTGCGCCATGGTCATGAGTCCATTGAAGGTTATGAAATATTTTTTTTGTATCTGTTACACTACAGACAGTTAGTCCCTTTTTATTTTAATATAATTTCTAATTTTTTTTATCGTATATTACAATATTTTTATGATAAAGCATCACGATACTGAAAATGTGACAAAGACTAAAATTATACATACGTATCTTTTAGCAACAATGATTATAATAAAAAGCTCCAAAGCATCTTCACGTGACTCGAGTTCGGGGAAATTCTGAAACCGCGGAGAACGAAATTTGAAATTCATGTTAATATAGTTGTTCGCGTTAATGTTGAATTCGTTGTTTAAAGTACGGGATAAGATTATTCTTTATCTAAAATGTCATTCTTCTAAGTGTCTTTCTACAGAAATGTTAAATTTTTAAAAGATAAAAATAATAATATGAATATTGTTTTTAGTTTGATGCGGTATTCCATAGCATGGTAAAACCTTTTTTTATTTATTATAAATTACTCTACAGACGGTCCGTACTCTTTTTTCGTATATATTAATAACAATAATATTTATATACACAATTAATATCTATTATAAGAAAATATTATTTTATCTTAATATTATAAATTTTTATTTAGGACTAAGATGTATTCTAAGCGAGTTTTTTTATCACTATGAAATAGAATGTATAATTAATTTATCAACATAAGTAAGAAAATAAATAAAACTATAAAATCATTTAAAATTCTACGCTACAAATGTGCAAAAGCTTAATCATCAATAAAGGATTTTATATTGTTTAATTTTAAATTGGACCATCACTTCTTGACATTCGAAACTCAGACTATAAGCTCACTTCAATATATTCTTGTTAAATAAATGACACCAAGTAAAAATTCAGAAATTACATTCATGTAATGTAATTTTTATCACATAATATTTGAGGACGGAGGCACAAGCACATGACTTTAACCTCAACAGGCAACCACCCAATTTTTGAGACATTATTTGTGTCTTAATAGTTACCGTAAGAAGGAAACATAGCATTTCTACGAGTGGCAAACAACACACAATCGACACATTCATAATTGATGCACTATGCCCCTGCCTGATGGACTCATTCAAACCTGGAGTTTACTTAATAAAGATTATATAATCTCTCTCACCCACTCAGCTTCACGCCGTAACCCGCACATGTCATGATAGATAGAGGGAAATTGGGAACCTAGTATTAAGACACTCCGTTCCGTTCCCCGATTTCCGCCAAATTTTAGGCATTTTCGTGTCGAGTGACGGAACTCAACGCCACGCTTCGTCTTGTTACCAGAGCGAAAGAATGAAAATATAAAATATTAAAATTGAAAATATTAAATATTTCATTTCCTCGAATGGGGATCGAACATACAACATATAGCGTTACATTCGCACGATTGTGCCCTGCCCTAAGTTAAGAGTTAAGCTTAAAAATATATTTGAGTAAAACCACTTATTTATCAGCTTCAACACTTAAAACACTGAAATTTAACTTAGGAAGTGTCCATTCCAGTAATGAACACTATGCGGTCAAATCATTTCATATTATCGATATCTATCGATATCTCGTTAGTCGGTTATAAATTATAACTAATTCGGCTATAACTTGTCAAACGCGAACATAAACAGATGTTGCTGTAATTAATGGGAGATCGGTAAATTCATGTGTTACGCTATAGCCTTGTATATTTTCAGGCAGCGTTTTCAACTTTTCGAAGATATCAAAAACTTTTCCTAATCGTGTCCTATACAATCCTAACCAACATGCATGCTCATCTCACTTTTTTTACTCATATTTTGTATTGTAGAGTATTTTTCCTTTTATGAGCGAGTATATGTATAAGCAGCAGATGCAAAAATATTTGAAAATTATAAACAGAAATATCTATTGCTACATTACTTTACAAGTAGTCGCGCAACCTGTCGCGTATAAAGTCGAACGATTGTGCCGCTGCGCCACGACTGGTTATTTTACTTAAATATATTGTAACATAGATAAAGAATACATATAAGTAAAATAAGAATGCCACGCACGCTACACACAAGTAAAAGCCAACAAGAAGCGAACAACTTTAAAAGGGAATTATAAAGAACTTTTATAAAGAACTAACTGAACTAGTGTTAAAGGAACTTTCTCGTGAACCTAAAAGGATTGATAGGCAGAAGCTTTTGTGCTTGACACTTCTTTGAAGTTTTTTTTTTTATTTTAGCATATATCATATATTTGGATGAATCTTATTTAGAGCAGGCCAAAAAAACTTGTTGACATGTGTATTAAACAGTCCGTTTTTCATGTACACATTGTTTCTGGTGCGGAAAAATAAAAATGATTTAAATATAAATATTCCTTTATAAGAGATCAAACTCACTAACGTCAAGTGAACAATCAGATACTTTGTCACGACAGCCTCAGCTGAATTAATTTAATAATTAAGTATCAAATATTATTTACATATTTCATTTAATTGTACATTATAAAGATCATATATGTTACTATTATTGTTTGTAAAATGTGATAAATATTTCTTTTAATTATAAAAAAACGAAGAAAAACAATAGCAAAAGTGAATTATATGAATTATTTAATTAAACTTTATAACTTTTTATATATAAAACGTTTAATATTTCAATATGGTCTTTTCAGTTTTTCGCCACTCAATACGTAATTACCCGAATTAAGGACAAAATGGAGAAAGGAGTGCCTTAACACTAGATTCATAAAGTCTACTCTGATAACTGCAGTATGTTTCGTATTTAATATTTTTCTGTCAAATGTATCGACAATATGAATTACACCCGGATGCTCGCAAACTTTTAATGGAGGCAGTCTGTTAAGCTCAACTTAGTACACTGAACACGAAAAGCTTTCAAAAATTAACTTTACGCTAATTCTTTTTGTCTTAATTAATTCAGGAATCTAATATTTCATGCTATTTTATTTCCACTATTTTTATAAATATAAGAATGTTCTTAAATATAAATAGTGTATTAATAATACTTCTGACATTTATTGCATAAATGTTTTTAGTATATTTAAATTCAAAATTTTTTCCGACTTACGCAGTATCCAGCACATGACGGGATAGATAGAGGGAACTTGGGAACCTAGTGTTAAGACACTCCGTTCTATTCCCAACTTTCCATTGAATTTGAGATATTGAGTGTTGAGTGGCGGCACACAACACGAAGCTTTGCCTTGTTAAAAGAGTGAAAAAAATGAAAACATTTAATATTTCATTTCCTCGAATGGGGATCGAACCCGCAACCTGTCGTATTTACAGTCATACGCCTATAACCATGCACTACGATGGGCCTCTTATTTGAATTTCAAAACTCAAATAAAATATAATTTCTATGTGACTATCTATTTTGCAAAAAATATTCCGACGTGGCGTAGTGGCGCTGTTTTTGACTGTAACACAACCGATGTAGGTTATTTTCAATTTTCTGCTCGACTTATATTATAAAACTGTTTGTTTTACTACCATTAAATGTTTAGGTTATAATATTAAATATTTCATTTTCTCGAGTATGTGCAAAGTAAAGTAAAGTCACATTTTGCTCCTACACTTGCGCCCTTGTGCCACGACAGTGCTTTGTTGACAGGAATGCCTACGCTGTTCTGTGCGGAATACACTTGCTGAGAGTATCATTCATATCTATTAATTTCTAAATAATCTTATCCCTTACTTTAAACCACGAACTCAACATTAACACGAACAACTATATCAACATAAATTAAAAAATTTGGCTCTCCGAGGATTTAGAATTTCGAACTTATGTCAAATGAAAATGCTTTGGAGCTTTTTATTATAATCATTGTTGGTAAAAGATATGCATGTATAATTTTAGTCACATTTTACGTATCGTGTTGCTTTATCATAAAAATATTCAGTGCAATAAAGGAACAAAACATCGTATCTTGTAAACAAAACGCGGCGTTAAGTCTAGCCTGCAATATTTAAAATTTGAGTGGGAAGTGGAGAGTGGAGTCTCTTATAAGACAAAAGTATATTATTAAAGTGCTATCTGCACAATGCTAAATTCGAGATGCTGAACTCAGGCCTCAGACGTGACCCCTACCACAAAGAGATAGAATTTTATCTCATTAAGTAAGAAAGTAGTCATAAAACGGGATTAATATAATTATTTTGAGTTTGGTGAAGCAGAGGGAGAAGCTCAAACAGTGGCGGCGAGCGCTATTGCGTATTTTCATTTCAGGCCCTTCCGAACCTTTCAGTCTATACCTGACACTTGGTTAGGAAGTCCTAGGAACTATTCTAAATTCGTCAACCAGCAAAACGATAACATAAACAAGAACACAATTTACACGGAATCTCAAAAAAATACATTTTTTGTACTTCACGATATACTTACCATTCCGCATTTTCCACCGAATTCTGGGGGCGAGTTAGATGAGAGAATATTGTACTTTGTCTAATAGAGAAAAAAAAATACACATGAAAAATCATTAAATATATTGATATGTATAGTAATTTGAGTGAGAAATTAAAAAAACTGTGTAATTTTGATGCATTTATTACATTTTATTTACATCATACGTCGTAGATATGTTCTCACAATTTTTGTAGTCTCATCAACTTATCATTTTCATATTATATGCTATAAAACTTTTCTATTATGTAACTAAGAACAAAATTCCGTTATATTTTTATAAATTATTATTGAAACAATTATTATTTACAGTTTTCTACAGCTAGAACTAAACTAGGGATAATAAAAAGCATATAGAGGCAAGGTTTTGAATATATTAAAAATGGTTAAGAATGTTGAATCAATATGTATCGAGTATACATTTAAAATTTTTGAACATCCAACAATAATATTATATATACTCATAGTGTAGTGGCTTATATTTCAGCTTGCGTCAATTTTTATATATAGCGAGATGCAAGTTCTTTGCAAGACATAGGGCGATAAAATAAAAATAGATCTTTTCCCAGATTGGGAATCGAACCCACAACCTAAGTGCTTTCTATCAGACGTGGTACCACAGCCACAGCCGCTTCCACACATTTTACCCATGTATATTCTCATAATATTTTAATTTTGTATGTTTTATTTTCTTTAGATCGCCTAAATTTAAAACAATAATATTTTATACAGTGAAAATGTTATTTCAGTAAATTTATTAAAACACTAACAGTATTCACATTTTAAAACCGACCTATTTTTATTTCATTTTAACAGAACTTTTAAGTTTCAAAATGGATCGTGTTTTTTATTAAAGTCATTCGTTATATTTTAATGTTTTTGTTTATATTATTTAAAATAAATATTCTTTTAATTTACTAATTAAGTAATTTTACAAGCAAACAGTAGGTTTCAAATCCGGAAATGTAAAATGAAATATTTGCAAAACAATCTTGAAAATAAATTTATTTTAAAATTATTTGGTACTCCGGCACTCAAAGAATTACTAATTCAAAAAGCGTCTGGTAGACAAAAAATAACAGATTGGGATTTGAACTGTGTGAGTGGAAAACTGAACGAAGTGTCTTAACACTAGCCTCCCACGTACTCTCTGCTTATCTTGTTATATGTGGGATATAGCGTGAAGATGAAAATAGTAATAATAAAAGTCTATTCGTGAATTTTGCTTGTTGTCGATTTTGTATCGCCGAGTACAAATAGAACTTAAACAAATTATTTAATTTAAAATGACCAAGAGCTTAAAATAAAATACCAGAGAGTTATCGCAGGTTGTGTCACATTCTGACCACTTTATTTTCATTCAGCTTATGCACTTTAAGCCAGATCTAAATTAAAGAATAGAGAGTCAAGATCAATACGGCCACGGTGGTGCAGTGCAACATTATTTGATAGTTATGGCTTCAATTCTCAGATAATTAAATGAATTGTTTTTATTTCCCCGCTCTGATAGCAAGACGTATTGCTATACGATTTGAGTTCAGCCGTAACACAAAGTGTCTTAAACTATTAAATAAATACTGAAAAAGAAATTTTCAGTGTTTATTTGGCCGTCATTTGGTCCCCTGCGTCAATATTGCTATATGCGAAATGCAAAGTAAACTGGAAAAAAAACATAATTAAAAAAAAAATTACTCAAAGTAACTATATGAGTAGGTAGGTAGTTTGCACTACATGTAACAGCTAGTGTGAAAGGCAAAATCCTATTTTTACATTAACACATATTTTTTTCTAAGGTGCTTCCATTATTATGTATAGAGGCTGTGAGAATGCATCTATTAGCTTTTATACAATGGCTGCTTCTAAATATTGAAAAAAATGTTATAAAATCTACCTATATTTATCTTTTTTTGTTGATAGGTAAAGGTACACATTGTCATATCAAACTTGTGATTATAAATTGTAATCACATAATTGTTATACGAAATAAAGAGAGTGATATACACATTTTTGCTATTAACTTTTGCCTGTGACTTCATGTGTACTCATTGTCTCCATGTTTTGTAAGCAAATCTTGGTTAATAAATAAAATAATTTATATAGCTTTCCACTGTATAAAAAGCAGAATAGACAAGACAACAGATTGTTAGTTGTTTTTTTGTAAATCACAATAAAATTATGTTGTATTTTTATTTATTATTTTTTTAATATTCTGGAGATGCTATTAAGTTTTCTAAATGGAATATACATATATATATATATATATATATATATATATATATATATATATATATATATATATATATATATATATATATATATATATATATATATATGTATATATATATACACATTGTCATATCAAACTTGTGATTATAAATTGTAATCACATAATTGTTATACGAAATAAAGAGAGTGATATACACAAGGAGAACATATATAAAAAAAATTAAGCCATTTCAACAGGTATAAATTCCTTTTAGAACTTCAAAATACTCTTCAAAATACTCTGATACAATATAAGGGCGTCATAAACTAGTCCATAAGTGCCTCGGTTTGACTGATGGCATTTAAAACCTTCCATTCACGTAGACTACGTGAGCTTATGCCTTATAATATGTGGGATAAAAATATGGCACTTGCTCTTCAAGCTTTAAAGCATAGATATTTTTCTCGATTTTGCATTATAAAGTAATTTATCTATTCTAAGTACCTATACAATTTTTTTGAAAAGGTATTTATAAAATTTCATACAGCTGAATGTAATTAATATATCTATTAAGTTTTACTTCGCTCTTTTTATACTATTAGGTATACTATTTAGTGTACTACCCTATACAAGTCTTAAATAAAAAAAAAAACATATATTTCAATATCTAGACCTACATGATTTCTTATGAAAATTGCTTAAAAATAAGGTTGCAAATTCAAATTTGTGGATATAATAATGACAAAAATAACATGAAATCATAATGAGTATTCTCGGTACTAATATTTTTTTA
>DWMZ01001939.1:0-15086 GCA_018249855.1 Eueides tales michaeli | reverse complement strand
TCATTACGTCAGCGGACTACGTTCTCAGCGAAACGCCGCTTTTGTGGAGTTCTGCAGTTTTGTCTAAATTCAAAAGAGCATAAGTCTAGATTAGAAGGCATTTCTTCAGTGTAGTTAAAATATAATGTGTTTAGCGTTTATGCTATTTCATACTTATGCTTTTCAAAATGTACATATATTTTATTGTAAAATAAACTTTTTAGTGTTTTAAAACAGAAATAGATTTTTATATTAAATAATGATGTTGTATATTTAATATTATATATATATTTTTTCTCTTATTTACTTACCTCTTTAGTTGCGATAAGTTTTAGCGTGTCAGATTGAACGCAAAGGTTTATTTTGGGTAGTTTTGGATTTGATTAAACGAAGCGTGTTATGTTAAATCAATTAGTAAAAATAAAATTTGTGGATTGTGTTAATAAAACAACCATTTTTATAGTTTTATATCCAGTGGACTACTGGATATAGAACTATAAAAATGGTTGTTTGTGTATAATAAAGATAAGGATCTATGATCTATTTTATTAGTCTGTAATTGATGATCAATTAAGAAAATTTAGAATGCAGTTTTCGTAGTTCTGTTTTGAGACAAAAAATAGTATTTATTTTTTCTTAACGAATTAGATAATAAAACAAAAATCTAATTGGTAAAGACCGTCTACCGACTTTCCTATTAAAACTTTAGTAATATAAGGAAGTCTTTAGTCTAAAAGACAAGAAGATTCCCTTTGAGTGGAAAAATTAATAGGGATTGATGTTTGGTATATCATTCAAGTCAGTCCTGCAATAAGATCATAGGAAATGGGTTTCAATCTATACGATTCCAATATGTCAGGGATTGTAACCTTGTTATAAAAAAACTTTACTATCATTAGTCAGAGGCCAACATTTTAAAAGTAAAGACTTGGTGAGACCTTTATAATAAAATAAAAAAAATAAAAATAAATAAATAATTTTACATATTTACACTTACAACAGTGTACGTATATGAAATAAAAATAAGATCGAAGATATACATATTTTTCATATTTTAAGAATGCATTTTTAAATATATGTTGTTTCTTAGATACGCTTTACTTCTATTAGTAGCGTTTTCTCTATTTTATCTCGACATTTCACTTTCCTTCTATAGAAATAAATTTGCAGGAATCTTGCATAAGAAACTAACGGTGAGTATAAATTATAAACCGATGTATATTAAAACCAAACGTATTTACGTAACTACGTTAATACCGACTATATTAAAAACAAACACAAAACATATGCAACTAGAAATTTGTAAAATTGATTGCAAATGAATTAGTCAAACAGTAATTCAATTATAAGTTAATATATATGATTTTAAGATCCATTAAGCGTAAAATCTAACCGAAGGTAGTTTTAAAGTTTTATAAATTCGTTAAATAATTACAATAGTTTTAATTGGATATAATTTGTTGATTAGTATTGATTTTATTACAATATTTGACGCGAACTCTGTAGTGTGTGTGTGTCTAATAGCAGAACTCAAGGCCACGCTTAGTCTCGCCCGATTGGGAAAAGGAAAATAATATAGATAAAAAAGATAAGCGGGAATCGATCCCACAACTATTGCATCAAAAATTAGACTTAGTCAAATTGAGCCATGATTAATAATATTATTTTTTTTTAACAAAAAAATAGTGCTTTTTAACAATTATCTAGATTTAGGCGTCAAATAACATCTAATAGTTAAATATCCAAATATGTAAATGTACGTGTGTCAGTTTTTTATTCAAATTCTTAATAAACCTTAGTTTTTCCTAGTTTTGCAGTATTGGATAACCTATAAATTCTGAATTGATTTATTACTTCCTGTTATTTGAACAAGTGCACATAAATCATCGTTTTTACTAACTTGATACAAAAAAACGTTCATCGTTTTTATTATGAAAAACTTTCATGGTCTTACTTCTGTGATTTTGACAAGAATTTAGAATTCAATTAGATGTAATTAGTTTTAAAAAAAATGTTATATTGTCTTTTATATGGACATATAAAATGAGTCTTCTTTCTTAATTTAATCCATTTCTAATAAAATGTGTAACGGAATGGATTAGTATATAAATAGATTTATAATACTTTTTAAGTTAAGTAAGGTGTGGGATGTACGTCAATTAAAGATATTTGATAAAAGTATGATATACATATGAAAAATATGTCTATAATAGTATATTATACGAGTACATATTAAATTAATTCTTAATTCATTTGAAATCATACGACGTGAAAATGTTTACTTGCAAATCCTAGTGTTAATCACGAGGAATATCATCAGGGAAATCTACGATAATGTAAGCTAAAGTTGCCCAGAAAACTGCTCACGTCCTTACAAATATTTTGTTTTGAGCACTTGTATCAGCGATCGTCTTTAGTTAATAATGAAGCTCCAGGAATTCCTTTTTTAATGAAAAGAGGCAATTACGATCCAACATTTTTATATGTTATTAATTTGTTAATCGGATTAAGAAATTCTAGAATTATTTTTATTATACAATTGGCTGCCGGAGATCCAGTGTCTCTTAAATCTTCAGGTTGAAACGTACTGGGATCGGATTCTAAAACATAATCAATTAGATCCAATCTTTTTCATGTTTCTTTATATAGGCCCAGCCACTAATCAAACCTTCCTTTTCTCCTGTCCATAATATTGCTCGTATTGTATGCCTGGGTCCGTAAAGTTTAATATATGAAGTATTACAGGTACACCCCAACTAATCATCATTCCACCGCCATTATCTATAGCTACTTGTCCAACATCCCAGCTGTCGATATGACCTGATACTATAACTATTTTTTCCGGTTCCTCGGACCCCTTTAAATTAACGATGTGCTTCTAGACTTTTTAAGAGTATGTGTTGAAAACAACTTCAAATTTATAGGAATGGTTTTTCCTTTCCAATAAAATCGATTTATTAAATCTGCATCTCCCAAAGTAATACATACACCTGGTATATTTTTTATAGAATCTTAATATCTTAGAGCACCAAGTCACATAGATATATCATTACAACTACCGAAAGTGGTGTGGCATGTGGATTTAATGTGTTAAATGTTATATACGTATTTTAAGGCGTTTCACAACGGAAGTTTTTTTTTTATTTATAATACAGAAACTGTGCATATTAAGAGAGATTAATGTTGATGAGATAAAAATTGGTTTAGGAAATTATTATATTTTAGTGATATCTGTTATACACAGACTTAAATTACGATACTTAACATGCCATGCGTCTCTTGAAGTATGCAGGTGAAATTGGTAGTATTTATATAAACGACGCGTTGTATCAATAAAATAAATGGCGTGAAATTACGCTACTGTATGTCGCAGTATAAAGATTAAATTGGGGATAATTTGTTACCTATTAAAAAAAAATCTAAATTATTAACATAAAAATCGTGGCTATTATTTATTGCTTTTATGCAACGATATTATAATATTGTTCTTGATTATTTGAAATATAATTATAATGTATATGATTAATATCTATTGAATGTCATGCAGGATAGCTACCAATTTATGTAATAATTAAATTGTATCATTGACGATAAAAAATTTAATTGTTGAGTTTCTTGCCGGCTCTTCTTAACAGAACTGCCTTCTAGGCTGGTTATAGCTTTTGTATCCATTCAACGACGATTCAAAAGTGCTTATAGTAGTCTATTTGAATAAAGAATATTTTGATTTGGAATTTGAAAATGTGGTTTGGAAATTGTGTACTTAATAAACGCACCCGGGCTATTTTGAGACATAAACATAAATGGTTATGTAAATATTCGTGACCCAAATGAAGAAGACAAACTTAACTCGGTTTACGGACAATAATTTTATGTGATGATGACATAAGGATATATTGATAAAAAGTCCATAATTTTATTATAATAAAAAATATTCTAAAATAGTTTAAATAAATAATTTGTAAATTTCATTTAATAAATAATATTCAGAATTAATAAAGTATTTATGATAAAAAATGTTTCGAATGTTCGAAGCGTACAAATTTTCATTTTTATCACGTCTAACGCATTTCAATTTTATACATAATCTGTATCTGATTTAAAGCATTTACATCAAAAATATTCAATCAAATTTTGTAACGGATCACAGTTAAAGAACTGGGCTGAACTGGTATTTAAGCCGTGATTTTGAGGACTAGTAAAAAAAAATTAAATTACTTAAGTAACTAAACAACATAAAATGCATGTTGTGAAATTAAAACTAAACTAGTCCCTTCAGCTTTTGCTCCTTCAGTTAATTCTTTATTTTTTAATTAAATGATCTGATCATTTACAATTTTATCCATTATCTCTTCTTTCAGAGAAATTCAGTGTTAAGTTAGGGGCATCAACGTTAAATTTAATCCAAAATGTCTAGAACAGCGATGCGAAAATATTAAATATTCCATCGCCTTGGGTAGGAGTCGAATTGACAACTTGTCGTGCTTATATGGTCACAACTAGAAAAGACTCTGTTCCAGGGTTTGACATGATATCCTCTTCTTCATATAACTTACTCGACAGAAGAAAAGAATAGTTTTTAAGGTTATTCAATTTATTTTTAAAAACTGGAAGTAATAAAATGAAAATGGAGTGGTAACAAAACAATGGAGGCAAATAGTTGTAGTTCCTATTTCAAAACCAAGACGTGATCCTGAAGTTCATCTTTAAGACCAATACCTTCTATGTATTGTGTATCTAAAGTTTTCAATTTCATATTAAATAAAAGACTTGAATGGTATATTTATAGAAAAAATATCTTTTCAGTAAATACAACTGGGTTAAGAAATATTATTTTTTTTTATATAAAAATAAAAAAATAATAATAATATATATATATATATATATATATATATATATATATATATATATATATATATATATATATATATGTGCTTATATATCTCATTATTGAAATGTGCAGAACGCTTAACGAATTGCATCGAACCATATCTAGTTTTTGTTTGGAGATTTTTAAATATATTGTGTTTCCATCTTTTATCGTCTGTAACACCATCATAATAAACCGATTTATGAGATTTAATACGATTTAAATAATATTTATAGTTTCCTGAGAGCAGTGAATTTAGTTACAATAAATGTAGCTATAAATGAAGCAGAAGAATCTTAAGTTAGAAGCAAGAAACAGAATAATCTTAGAATAGAATGAAGAATCTTCAGTTTTTCATAGTACATAGGCTTGATTAAGTTACGTTGAGCCCTATCTCATTTAAGGATTTTTGTCTTTTTAGTACCGCCCCAAATAGAGATGCAGTAAGATGCGGATTGTACAAGTGAAACATACACTTCATTAAAAGAGTCTCTGGGGACAGCTGACGCAAAAGCGATACTTTTGGGTAACACATGTCGTAGTTTTCTAAATATCCAGCTTAATTAGACCCTGTTTTCAACTTAATCAATTTGCGAATACCAGGATAGCCTATAATCTATGATAACACCTAAGTATTTAGTAGATGAGACCCTATTATTGGTTAGGCAATTGCAATTTATATTTCTATCATTGTCACAAAGATCTATATTTTAACATTTAAATCTTTGAGGCGTTGGGTACGATTACAAATACTAAAACATATAAAATTAGCTTGAGTAATATTTAGGGTTAACATGGTTGGCGTACGGGAACACATTTGTTGAGGAACGCCGTATAAAACATCCATATCATCACTGATATATTGATTTATGTTAACTCCCTGTGTTCTATTTGAAAGAAAATCTCTTAATAATTCGAGTACCGTTTTATGAACACCGAAGTAATCCAATTTGCTTACAAGCAGTGAGACACACACTGTGTCAAAAGCTTTTTATACATCCAAGAAAACAGTTAGACATTTGTTACTCTGGTTAAGTTGTTCAGTCACTAGCTTAGTTACTGCACAAATTGGATCTTCAGTGGAAATACCACGTTGAAAACCATATTGAGAGTCATCGATAGTATTATTCGAAATATTTCTAAGTATTCCAATAACCTCTTATTTTTGAGCTTTCAATTATCTTTGATATTAGTGGCCAGGCAGAAATAGGTCTATAATTACTTAAATCATCGGGCCTTGAATATAAGTGTTATAATCGCTGGTTTGACTGCTCAAACGAGCGATTTGGAAAAAATCCCCTATTTAAACACAGATTAACAAGATGAATAATTATAGGAACAACATCACCATTTATATGCTTACTTATATGCACTATGTGTTTTAAGACTCATTAGACTACTTTGGATTTCGTGAACATCTGCTTCTATCAATACAAAAGAATTGGCTTGCGGTGATTGTATTTTATGGTTGGTGTAAGAAACATTGTGATTTCGTTGTATTTTAAGAGCAAGTTTTTTTCTAACATTAGCGAAATAGTCATTAATGTTAGCGAAATAGTTAATAATTCATTGTTGATTCTTAGATTGATTAGTATATGTTCCTAAATAAATATCCAAAGTATTTTATTATTTTTAATATTTTTAGTAATTAGTTCTCTTTTCTTTTTTATTTTTAAAATTAGGATTATTACAACGATTTCGGTATCTTAAATATGATATTTTTCTTATGTCATTGTATGGATCAACGTTTATATTGTTTTTGCTGCTTATTACGATTCTTTATGCAACGTAGAAGGCCTTCAGCGATCGAGAGAGCGAGAGCGAGAGTTTACTGCTAAAATTTTCGTAATGATTGTATTTTTGTTTATTGCTTCAATTAATTTATAAAGAAGATTAGTTAATAACTCGGGGTCATTACAGAAAAGTTAATCAGACAGATTATTTGTAACAGGTACTTATAAGTTTGCTCAAAATCTACAGTAAATCTGGTTTTATAACTTACATAAATATTTTTTGTTTTACTTAGGGATAAAAAAGTAGTATAACGATCTGTTATACTACTGTATAAGATGGCAATCGATGCTGGTACATTTTGTTTATTAATTTTTAGAATAAACACTTTTTTTCCCTAGTCGGCAGTGTATGCATTACCAGTATGTAATTCTTTGCATTTAATGTTAATGTTTATGTCATATAGGTACTATATAATGTTTATGTCGGCTATAATTATATTCTTAGAGACTAAAGTCATCTAAATACGCTAAAGGGTATCTAGATGATAATTTAGGGAATTAATAAAATTATCAGTATTTAGATTTGAATGGGATCGGTATATACTTAAGATAGTGTAAACGATAATATCGTTTACACTATCTTAAGTATATACCGATCTCGATGATGTAAATAAGACACTTATGAAGGCATTATTTCTTTAACACATCCTTTTAATTATTTTTTACATATACAATAACTCCGTCATTTTAGTTCATATGGTTAGTTGTAGTAATTATTTAGCTCCGGAATGTTTATTGGGACTTAATCTACATTCTGCCAAGATTATGACGTCCATCTCAAATTTAAGAGTAGATAATGTGGCAGTAAAATTATGAAAAATACATAGAATACTCCTAATAATCTGGAAAATAATAGTAAAGTCATCTCTTCTTATATTCAAACATTTCTTTAGTCAAGTACAGTCGCATTTTATTGCTTGAGCAATTTTAATTTTATCAATATCGTTCAAAGTGTGTAATGAATTATCTATTATTTATAATAATAATTGGAATTTATGAATCATCTGGTAATGCTTTTTTAAAAATGTTTCTTAGCATGTTAAGCGCGATCTTTGACGTTCGAGTATATTTGTAGTGTACGTATAGGTATGACAATGGGACTTTACTGAATAAGTACCTGTGAAATTAATATGTGAGTAGTAAAAATATAACTTAAGAATATGTAAACAGCGCGCACTTAAGCAGTGGATGTATATATAAAAAATAAGTGAGATAATTTAAGTAAATACATTTTGTACATTCAATCAGGGTTTGTTTGGGCCGTCTTCAAGGAATGAAACAAAGTGACAGGGGAGTGAAAGTAGATAACTTGAATATAAATTGCCTGTTGTACGGAGATTATGCAGTGCTTACTGCATCATCAAATCAAAGCGAGTTACAGGCATTTTTTAAGCCTGAATATGAATGAGGTAGTATATTTGGAAAGTATGTTTAACTCACATCTGTCAGTCCATAAAAACGTTTTTATTTCACGACTAGATATTTCCCGCGGCTTCGCCCGCGTAGAACTCGATTTATTCTATGAAAATCACCTGAGTTGTAAATAGTTTTAGCACCTTAATTCTCCTTCGCATATTTATGAAGACTATGATTTTTTTTCTATACCTCTGAATAAGTATATTATGTATTTATAATTGCAATTATCGTAGTTTTTATAGTAGTTTTAATAAGGTGACATTAGTTTCATTGTAAAATTTAAATTTTTATTGTAATTTTTAAAACTGATTATTGATAATAGTAATTTCCTTAGAGAGTTACTTTAGGAAATATTTTCCAATAAGCCACGAATATTTTCCAATGTTCTCTATTTTAGACATTGATTAGAAGTATTGTACAAATTAATATATTTCTTTCTACACTATGTTGGGTTGTTTATTGAATTCTGATCTGATAATTCCTCTCAAGAAGGAGACCTTCCCCAACTTTTAAAAATTTTTCAGAAAATTCTTGAGAATATGAACAACTACCTAGCTCAAGCTCTCACATTGATTGAAAGTATTAATTATTCCATCTGGGCCACCGTATCCCGCACATGGCAGGGTAGGCATAGGGTACTTGGGAACCTAGTGTTAAGACACATCGTTCCACTTCCCGCCGCATTTAAGGCATTTTGGTTGAGTGGCGGAAATCAACGCCGCGTTTTGCCTTGTTGCCTGAACGAAGAAACAAACAAAACATTAAATATTTAAATTGAAAATATTAAATATTTCATTTCTTCGAGTGGGGATCGAGCCCACAACCTGTCGGTTACAGTCACATTCTTGTGCCGCTGCGCCACGACAGGCCTCCATCTCGACCATGGCCTGTCACTTTGACGAATGTCCTGCAATATTCTATCAACGGCTTCTGGTGCCTTTTTATAAAACATGTTAGACTCATCCCCGTACTATAAGGCCGCAATTCTGAAACAATTTTACTTTGTCATAATTACTTGTAACAGAACATGTTGGTGTTTCTGTTTTGTCTAAAAGATTCAGATTTTGAACATTGTGTGTGCTGTCTTTCCGCAGATGTAAGGTAGCAGTAATGAAATATATAATACCATAAGATGCCACTGCAAGAGTAATTTTCTTTGTATCGTCAATTCAAATCTTGTGAGATAGGTTCCAGTTCATCCTGGAGTATCTAATAAAAATAGCTTGCCTTTGTTACTTATGGTACTTTTCTATTGTAAATTTAGATGCGCTCTCATTAATTATAGTACTACCTTTGAGACGGTAGCTTGTTTCATATTATTGATTATTGCGTGTTTTAATGAATGCAAGGAAACAGTCAGTAAGGAACTACGTCCAATCGTCCAATACAATATCCCGTATAGACAAAGGGAACTATTCATTACTATTTCATCTTTCATTTTCTTACGTTCTAAATCTTCTGATATAAATGGTTTGTACTTGTTCTACAATTTTGAAGGATCTAAAATGGCACAAAATACTAACATTATAGAGAATAACTGCCGTATAAGACTACTGGTACTATCACTGGCGCAAGATTTCCCAAGGCTGCGGTCCCAGTGGATATAGTCTTCAAGAAGCTGAAGTGCCTTGCAAGTTGTTTGAAACGAAGGATGCCCTATACTGATAGTTTTTAAAAAGGAAAAGGAAGTAAGTAACAACGTGGAGTAACAGGCGTCAATAGTAACATTTACCAGTATTAGGATGCAGTATCTGGCCAAACCATTTTTCTTCTCCTAACACTGTTTTATGCTTACTTTCAATTAATATTATATATGTATTCAGTAGATTTTGACGATAACTTATAATAAAAACTTAAATAAACTTCGTTGCACCTCCGAGTCAAAAATTGTACTATTTACGAATCTTAATACCCATGAAAATGCCTTCCCTTGAACAGAATGCGTCTTTTACGTTTGTGTCATGTTGTTGTTGTGTGATTACGTGTTCTAATACATTTTTTTATTGCTCTTCATGCTTTTTTATAAAAACATTTAATACACGAATACCCTTCATTTCCGCGATTATTATTCATTTTAAATGAAATAAATATAACCGGATTAGTCCGAATTAATTAATTTACTTTTTTGCGGTTTATCACATTAAAACCACCCATCATATTAAAAAAAACTTTACCTAAGGTGTTTTTATATTTTTTTACTTTTTTATATTTTTTAAATTAAGATAAAGATTTTAAAAAGTATAAGCTATAACATAAAGGTATTAACGAATAACACACACCTGTATCTATGTATAACACAATCATATCGCTCACATTTCATTTTACCATAATAAAATGAAGTGATTCTATAATAAAATGAGGTCATTTTATTCACTATCACATATTTAAGATCATGTTTTATATATAGATTATACTAATTGCCAACCTTGATACACACGAAAATGATAAAAAAAAGGCAGCGTTCCTCCTCCACCGAGTATGATGCGTCAATCCGCATCAAATTTAAAATCACGTCGAAATTTCAAAATTAATAGATATTCTATTACTACTTTTTATTATCTTGTATGCTTTTTTCGTTAAAATATGTGCAAATACCCTTTTTGTACTATTTTAATATAGCAATTTAATTAAAGTTTACGCATAATAATGAAAAACTTTTTAATTTTATATCAATAAAAAATATCTGTCGAGCTGCACATTTTTAAATAATGCTCTATTTTATTTCTTATAGTTTAGCTGTATCGTTGTGATTGTTCATCAGATGTTCCAAAATTGAAGAAATTTTAATATCTCTATATAAAAATGTTGATAGCTTGCAACGAATTATTTTATTATTATATTAATAGGAATTTTTACTAAATTGTTTGATGAAGTGGGTTACGGGTATCATCTTTAAAGAGTTTTTTTACCAGGGCACATCGCTGTAAAAGCATCGATATCGAGGGCATACCACTTGAAGTAGAAAATGTTAAATAATTAGGGTCGTGGTTAAATAGAAAATAGAAATGAGGTCCTCAAGTAGATAAGTTAAGGAGAAAAATTTACAAGTTTTTAAATTTATTTAAAATGTTAGCAGGCTCTTGTTGAGGAACCCATCCAAAATATTTAACAAAGCTTTATGTCCCCTTATTAAGAAGAAGAATTGATTTTGCTAGTTTTTTATTTGACAATACTCCTTATTTACATTTTAAGAAGTTAGATCAAATATATGGTCAGTCTATGAGAGTTATAGGGGGATTTATCAGCTCCACTCCTATTCATGTAATGGAGAGTGAATTAGCTATGCTTCCTTTGTTTATTCGTCTATGCTATTTGGGAGGGAAATACTTGTTAAAAATTTGAAAAATCTTTAGAAAACCACACTTCAGGATTTGAAAAGTCTTATTGGAACCAAAGAAAAAGATCATTAGTACTTATATTGTTGAATGAAATTAAAAAATTACCAATTCATAGCAGCCTTTGCTGCTATGAATTGGTAAATTTACTCCAAATACTTAATTTAAGTGTGTGGATCCCAAAAAATGATTTAGGGCCTCACATTAGGAATATAAAGAATGTCTAGCATTCCTTGTATTATAAAGCAAAACGTTTTATAATAACCTAGATTTTAAAATAAAATGTATTATTTATTTAAATCTTCAATATTCAAATTATACATGGACGCACCTATTGATAATGTAGATATTGATTTGCTTTTTATGAGCCGCTAGTGAAAATAAGTATGAGATATAACGTAATTAAAAAATTCTATTATATTCGCTGAACATCATATAATGAGACATATAAATACTTAGGGTAACACCTAACCTAACTTAACACATCATTTGTCATCTTATAGTTTTTATGAATTCGTACAAAATTTCAAAATTAAGTATCAATTATATATGATCTATATCCTTGTTTTGGATTTCTATTAAAATATATTTCGTTTTCATTTTTAGTTTTAATTCCGCATAGTAAGGTACACAAAGGGAATCCAATTTCTACCCTTTTCTTTACCGAAAATAGAAATATTACTTAATGAGTGGCGACACTCGTTATAACTTAATCTGTTTCGATTTAGGGGATGTAATATATAAAATGAAATAATTATAACACAAATCTTTTTGTCCTTGTTCTCCTTTTTTTCTTGGGTTTGTTTCAAAATCATATTATGTAAAGAATATTTCATTACATATCTAATTATTTGCCAAAATGTAAAAAAAAATTAAATTGTAGAATGTATTGTTTTAATTACTTAAAAATAAAGAAAATTGAAAATAAAATTTAGCGAAATAGCGATCTTACTATTATTTATATACCTATTTACTGTTATAAGTCTATTACTACATGACTCAAGTTATATTTTAGTTTTTACATCGCCATTTTAAAGTTATAGCTATATAAATAACATCTTTGATTTTCGCAATTGTTATACATTTTAAATCTCCGGCAGTCTACCCGTGACCCTGTAAACTGTTCGAAACGTCGAGTATCCAAAAATATTTAAAAATTTAATATACGCAATTCATCCGCTTAAAATTGTTTGATTTATAGCTATATTACAAATTCAGTATTTTATTATTATTTACATAATATACAACTTAAAATGGATAAGTACAAAAAGAGAACTAAACCATTAAAAGTTGAAGATTAAACCTATAATTAGTCAATTTACCCGCATAGCTTGTATATTAATACAACTATACTTCTATATGCCCCTATAATATTTAAAATATTGGCCCCTAACTCCTAATCGTTGTGATGCCTTCTATCATTATCAACAGCTCTACAATATCATCATATGGTGCGTACAAGAAATAAATATATGATTATTATAAGAAATTATATAAAAACCCAAACAACGTGTCTATCAAGTTTGAATGTTCCTCTTTGATTTGCGTGAGATCATCAGATCATCAGATCTTGAAATATGAAATAAAAGTAAATTCAACTAATATAGAACCAACCTCTTCCTGTGCCAAAAATAAATTGGTTAAAAATATGACTTTCATCTTAATTATACTCAATTCTGTATTTAACAATGAATTATTACTAATTTAACTTAACGGATGTTAGCGATTTATCTTTGTAGAGTTACATTTTTAAGAAATGTAATCTAGTTTTAAAATGAATAGCTTTTTCTCTGGCGTCTCGCCTTTCATTTGATCTTTTAAGTTAGAGTGGCAACAGTGTTATAGCGAGAAATATAAGTTTTTTTATTAGTTTTGAACAATTTAAACAAATCTTTAAACTTTAAATGAATATTTTATATGTAATGTAGATATTCATCTAAAATTTAAATTATCTGACGTTTTATATGTAATGTAGATATTCATCTAAAATTTAAATTATCTGATTTAAATTATCGATGTTAAGTGTTAGGATGTTTGAAACTTAAGTGAAGCGTTTCAACAATAATATAAAACTTCAATTTCATTCGATTTTCTAGATAAACTAGTCGCCATTTGCCTGAGTCCTGATTACTTATTAAGTAAATTATTATGATAATTGCATATAAGATAGTAAAACTTAAACATTAATTCGAGCTAAGCATGAGTAGAAGTTTAGTATGTACAAAATGAACGATATTAAAATATAACCATATTTACACATTTTAGTTGTATACCTTAATTAGTATACAAATAAACATACAAAATGAACGATATTAAAATATAACCATACTTACAAATTTTATTTGTATACCTTAATTAGTATACAAATAAAAACCAGGTCCCTAGTCCCCGGTAGCCCAACTATACCTGTAGCGGTCTTCCGGTAGCGGTTATCCGGCTCCGACCATTTAATGCCCATATTAAAAACTTCAGAGATTTCAACCAGAATTGCAGAATCGCTTCAGGATTGGTCTAGAGGATTGTGTTACAGTGGACAACGTCAACAACAGGTTTGTTGAAACTATCCATGAAGTGTGGTCAAAATTCTTTACTCAACGTAATGAGAGACCTAAAAAATTTTCTGCCCATACTCTCAAACTTATGGCAAGTCGACGACGTCAATTGTGCTGCAGGCAACCGACGACGCGAAGGTACATACTCAGCTCGATACATAATTTAAAATTTCCTTTCGACGCGACATTCGTGCCTTCAATACTAAATATATTGAAGACGCAATCGAGCGGTACCAAGGTTTTAAAGGGTTGGCTAGGTTGTTGTTGTCTGTTGAAAAAAATCGGTTGTCAAAGCTGAGTCCTGAGGGAGGTAGAATTTTTTTACGGGCAATTGTAGACATTGACATCAATGGAATCGTTTTGAACCTACTGAAATCTGGTGGAAAACAGGTACTAAAAGCCCTTCAGAAGCTTTTCAATTCCATTCTGCTTAAAGAAGGTACCACACCGGAAACATGGACCGGGAGCATCGTCGTCTTGTTCTTTAAGAAAAGAGATAACATTAAATTGTATAACTACAATTTGATATCGCTCTTTAACCATGTTTACAACCTGTTTTCAAAAGTCATCACCAATGGTCTCGCTCATAGGTTTGATGACTTCCAGCCTTCAGAACAAGCCCGTTTTTGAAGGACTTTTCCACCATAGGCCACATACATATACATAAGACCGAAAAGTATAACCTACCATTATGCTTAGTGGTTGTGGACTATGGAAAATCTTTGTTGATGAATCCAACTCGGCTGGGCAATGTTTGGGAAATTTTGTTACCTCTTCTCATCCAAAATACCTTAGTGCCTCAGGAGGAAAGTCTTCATCCAGTGTGTGTTGTCAGTGATGACTGCGACACGTTGAGGCCGTAAGGTTCTCAAATGGAGACCACAAATGGGAAGGCGTGGCGTGGGTCGGCCCTCCACTCCATGGACCGATGACGTTGGACGAAGACTGCACAGAACCCTCCGTATTGGAGGCGCATTAGGGAGGCTTATGTCTTGCAGTGGACGTCGGATGACAGATAATGACAGCAACTATTGTCATCATTAGGTCATTCGACAATAAATAGCCCTAACAATAAGTAACAATAACAACTAGATAAGTTGTTTCTTTCATAATTGTAAAAAAATACATAGCATAATTAACT
>DWMZ01001938.1:0-15092 GCA_018249855.1 Eueides tales michaeli | reverse complement strand
ATATATATATATATATATATATATATATATATATATATATATATATATATATATATATATATATATATATATATATATATATATATATATATATATATATATATATATATATATATATATCTAAATAACAAAAAAGCATTTAGAAACATCAATATATTAAGAGATGTTTAGTCTCAATACATAAGTATGACAATTTCTAAGTTTTCAACAATGTAAGTTTCATGAAAGTAATAGGACGTAGACAAATAACGACTTGACTTATAAGTAATAACGACGGTAGAGAGTACTCTGCAGGTGAGCATGAATTTATAAAGTCGTTAAGCTTACTTAAGTTACTTATGTAAATAGATGTATGAAGAATGATATATTTCTTTGTGCAAGGCAAATATTTCTATTATATTATAAACCACCTAATATATATATATATATATATGTTAAGACACTCCGTTCCACTTTCGTTCCCCACTTTCCGCCGATTTTGAGGCATTGCGTGTTGAGAGGCGGAACTCAACGCCGCGCTTTGCCTTATTACCAGAGCGAAGAAATGAAACATTGAATATTTAAATTGAAAATATTAATCCTTGACTGGGGATCGAACCCAGAACCTGCCGGTTACAGTCACACGCTGTGCCACGAAAGGCCTCATATATAAATGTAGCAGTTATAATATACATATATAAATACAATAAATGTAGCCCAAGGCAGTAAGTACGTGTTGGACGAACTTAAGAAACTATTCTTATAGATCTTTGAAGAGAATTTTATATAGATCAACCATCACATAAATCATACGTATAACAGTTCTCAAAAATTCATCTAGCCCTATTCTTTCCTATTATGTACTATAGACATAACTAATATGTATATTAAGATCGTCACAGCACTACAGCGCCTGCCTATGGACGCAAGCACGAACGAGGAATATATATTTTTTTTTATCCCCGTTGTTAATAAAGTTATATTATAATTTCATAAATAAAATATTGTATATTTCTAAATAACAAAAAAAAGCACCATTTACATGAAAGATTAAGAATACTAGAGTAAATTGAACACATCCAGGAGAGAAAACAAGTTAACACAGCGCTTTAGTAAACACAAATGTGACGGGTCAACGTGCCCGGGGTTATCGCAGCAGGACGGCGCCAAACGGTCGCAGGGTCGCGACGCACCACGACCATGTTACATGGAACTGGCGAAATTTTACGGAAATACATTCTTTTTGTCCCATTTTATTAATTTATAATTGATAATAATGATAACACTTTATCAGCCAATGTCGGGTTTGGACAAAGGTCTGTTTGTTTCGTAATTTTGTGAGCGTTCAAGTTTAAGACGGTCTGTTAGCTCGATTGTTGATATGAGCTAGTATTACAAGTATTGACTTCTCAGCGTGGTTTTGCTTGGATAGTATTGTCATTTTTCCTGCGGATTAAATGAAGCAGAAAACAATGTAAAATAGATTTGTTGTTAAATTTTTACTAAGCATTTAATGTAATTGTGTATTTCAAAAAAAATGTTAACATACGAAGATGAAAATCTAACTGTTTAAGTAAGTTATATATGCGTTAACTTTATAAAACTGTAAAAATAAATTAAAAGTAAAATCAAGGTGACAAATAAAATTATTTCAAAAGGGTATCATTTTATTCTGCTAGGTAATCATATTATTAAAAATATTGAACTAGTCTACGAAGAGTTTCAAAAGATGCAATCATACTCATTTAATTAAACTGTTACAGTAGCATGAACATTATTTCCTTCTGATATTTATAAAAGTTTTGCTTAGATATGTATATACTACGACTTAGATATCGAGATTCAGTGACTGCAATAATAATGCTACTTACGAGTTTTTATTCAACTTCTTCATGAATTACTTTTTGTTAGTTAGTGAGTGAATGATAGATTTTTTTTAGTTTCACGTTGTATCCCGCCAGACATGCCAGAGTAGGCAGAGGAAATTAGGAATTTAGTGTTAGGACACTTTGTTCCGTTCTTAACTTTCCCCCGAATTTGAGGGATTGCGTGTTGAGTGATGGAAAATATTAAATATTTCATTTGTAAATATTTAATATTTCACTTTCTTGACTGATGATCGAACCAACGTCCTCTGAATAGAATACAAATTGAATATATATTTAATTATATTGTAAAAAAGGTTTTTTTTTATAAATAAACTTTATTCAAGTGCTCTAAAATAAAAGGAGGCCTGTGATGGCACAGCGGCACAAGCGTGTGACTGTAACTGACAGGTTGTGGGTTCGATCTCCACTCGAGGAAATGAAATATTTAATATTTTCAATTTAAATATTTAATATTTATTTTCTTCGCTCTGGTAACAAGACAAAGCGCGGCGTTGAGTTCCGCAACTCAACACGCAGTGCCTCAAATTCGGCGGAAAGTGGGGAATGGAAGTAGAACGGAGTGTCTTAACACTGGGTTCCCTAGTTCCCTCTGCCTCCCCTGCCATGTGCGGGATACAGCGTGAAGCTGAGTGAGAGTTCTAAAAACTAAACTAACTAAACTTCTCTTTTAAAAATATTGCAATAGAAATATAACATCTATTAGAAGAGTAGAGTTATAAATATCTATTTTGTTTCCGATGAAGTTATTAATATTTTTTTTGTTGTTTAGTGCAGTATGGCATTTCACCTCTTAACACGCTATACCTCAAATTCGTCAGACAGTTGGAAACGGAAAGTACTTGACTCTAGGTCCCTGAGTACCCTCTGTTTATTTAGGCAAGTGATTTCCGAGTTCTTTTGGCCACTCTTCCATCGTCAGATCCGATTCCAAAATGTATGCAACATTTCAGTTCAATCGGTAATCAGTAAGTTAATTAAATTTAAGTCTTATAATTTAATCTGTCGACCGACGCATATTCTTGTTCTGATAACAGACAATGCCCGCAGTTAAATCCACTACTAAACACAAATTGCACAGTGTCTCGAAAATTAGACGAACGGGGCATCGTTTAGCTTAAAAGATTCCTTGTGTGTGGAAAGCAAAGTATTAATTGTTTGTATTTTAACTCATTTCAGTAAAGAAAAAAAATATTTGCGTTCCATACAACAAAGACTATTTGATATATGACAAATAATATTTGATATTTTATTCTTTCTCTCTATACTCTTTCTTTGATATTTTAAATTATAATAAAATATATTATATTGTAATTTAAAATATTATTTATTTATGACACATATATATTATACAAACATATTTTTAAAGTCAATAATAATTTTTATATAATTGTTAAGGTAATAAAATCGGTAATAGTACAGTTATTGTTGAATAGTTTTATACTATAAATATTGTCGCCTCGTTAAATTTTATTTAGTACGAATAAACCACAGTTTTTCACCATGTGAAATCCCACTGTCCAGCGTATAGTAACCTAAATTATTTTTAACCAATTTAAATTTAAGTTAAACATTATTATTGTAGGTACTATCATAATTAAAAATAGGGATTGCCCGGAACTCTATTTCATAGCCTAATTGAGTTTTTATCATCTTAATTGCTTGAAAAACAAGGATATATGTACATTAACACGTGATATACCGACGTTTTTTACACATATGACTTGTTGTTTTGCTAGGTATTGATAAAACTGGGTATTCCTGTGAGTGTTTTTACTTTTCATTTATCGTCACTTCATTAAGATTACAGAATTGTTTTAGATAAAAGATATTTAAATATTTTTTTATTTACATAAAATCATATGATATAGACTTTTTATTTTTATGAATAACTAGAGCCCGCGACTTCGTCCGCGAAGAAACGCTATCATAACGTACCAATATTATTAACATAAGAAATATGGTAACTAAGTATTGCAAAGCTCTCATCTTAGGTCAATTGGTATGGTAGCTACTGCAGTATGCTCGAGACGTGAGCTGAGTGAGATTAAAATGAAAGTATAAACTAAACTTCTCTTTTAAAAATATTACAATGGAGATATAACATCTATTAGAAGAGTAGAGTTATGAATATCTATTTTGTTTCCGATCAAATTCGTCAGACAGTTGGAAACGGAAAGTACTTGACTCTAGGTCCCTGAGTACCCTCTGTTTATTTAGGCAAGTGATTTCCGAGTTCTTATGGCCACTCTTCCATCGTCAGATCCGGTTCTAAAATGTATGCAACATTTCAGTTCAATCGGTAATCAGTAAGTTGATTAAATTTAAGTCTTATAATTTAATCTGTCGACCGACGCATATTCTTGTTCTGATAACAGACAATGCCCGCAGTTAAATTCACTACTAAACACAAATTGCACATTGTCTCGAAAATTAGACGAACGGGGCATGGTATACCTTAAAAAAATCCTTGTGTGTGGAAAGCAAAGCATTAATTGTTATATTTTTTTTTGGTTTAAGACAAATTTGACACTTAACTAAAGGTTAATGCATGTTTGTATTTTAACTCATTTCAGTAAAGAAAAAAAATATTTGCGTTCCATACAACAAAGACTATTTGATATATGACAAATAATACTTGATATTTTATTCTTTCTCTCTATACTCTATCTTTGATATTTTAAATTATAATAAAATATATTATATTGTAATTTAAAGTATTATTTATTTATGGCGCATATATATTGTACATACATATTTTTAAAGTCAATAATAATTTTTATATAATTGTTAAGGTAATAAAATCGGTAATATATAGTAGGTACAGTTATTGTTGAATAGTTTTATACTATAAATATTGTCGCCTCGTTAAATTTTATTTAGTACGAATAAACCACAGTTTTTCACCATGTGAAATCCCACTGTCCAGCGTATAGTAACCTAAATTATTTTTAACCAATTTAAATTTAAGTTAAACATTATTATTGTAGGTACTATCATAATTAAAAATAGGGATTGCCCGGAACTCTATTTCATAGCCTAATTGAGTTTTTATCATCTTAATTGCTTGAAAAACAAGGATATATGTACATTAACACGTGATATACCGACGTTTTTTACACATATGACTTGTTGTTTTGCTAGGTATTGATAAAACTGGGTATTCCTGTGAGTGTTTTTACTTTTCATTTATCGTCACTTCATTAAGATTACAGAATTGTTTTAGATAAAAGATATTTAAATATTTTTTTATTTACATAAAATCATATGATATAGACTTTTTATTTTTATGAATAACTAGAGCCCGCGACTTCGTCCGCGAAGAAACGCTATCATAACGTACCAATATTATTAACATAAGAAATATGGTAACTAAGTATTGCAAAGCTCTCATCTTAGGTCAATTGGTAGCTACTGCAGTATGCTCGTGACGTGAGCAAGCCATATAGAACTGCCCATGCCTGCTACGAGTACCTTCAAGGTTTGACAATGCGATTTGTTCATTTTATCAATTAAGAATAAATCCCGCGGGAACTCCGAGAAAAAGTAGCCTATGTGTTATTCTGAATCTTCAGGTAGCTGAAGATTCAGAATAACATAACACAATATACCAAATTTCATTACAATCGGTTCAGTAGTATTTACGTGAAAGAGTGACAAACATCCATACATACATCCAAAATTAGGCATTTATAACATTAGTAGGATACTATTAGTACCATATGTTTTTGCATGTATATATATTTATTATCATATGTGTAAAATACTTAGATGTAAGTACTTAGAATATCTCTTAATTTAATTTATTCTCTCCTCTAGCAAAAGGTTGCCTGGAAGGGATTGCTCACTGATCAATAACACCTATTGTGTTATTTTATTTATAATTATAAGCACTCGGTGTACAATGAAGAGTATCTCACTACGTACGTACTTACATATTACGTTAATTAATGTAAGTAAATTTAAAAAAATCTGAATAAAAAATGTGTACAAATTGTCCTTTTGAATTGTACAAGCGTTATTGATAACAGAACTATAGGTTTATGTTATTCCACGAAAAAAAAATGTTATTACAATTACATCCTGTGTAGAAGAGAAATTTATGTGGGACTAATCGTCACTCGCAACATTGTTTACGTGGCCTTTGAAATGTTCCTTTTCTACAGGGATTTCATGAAATCCTCTATTAGTACCCCTGTACCTTACTCTTAACTTACAGATATATACCAAATTTCAACAATCTATTGGAAATGTTCGTAATAAATATTTAGCAGAACGAAGAAATAAAAAAAATATTTCAAAGGTTTTGAACCCAGCTACATTGTAGAAATACAAAGCATTAAGCGTGTGTGAGTATTAAAAACAAAAAAAAAATATCAACAGACAATTATACTGCGCTACGCTCATTTATATTTTATCAGTCAATCAATATTTGCATGCATGGGCTTATCGTAAAAGCTTAAAAATAGTATATGTGGCAGGTAAAGTAGTAAATATGTATATTACGTATAAGCACTTAATACAACAATATAATACACTTTTTTATTTCTTTTATTGGCGACAAGGGACCCGCTCCCGACTTGAGCCCGCTTGAATTGCACTGTCTTATTTTTAAATCTCAATTACTTTCTCATTCTAATAACATTATCACTTTTAAGACCAATATCTACACATTAAAAATCGGCTATATAAATAAAAATTGTAGCAATTTTTTAAAACTAAATATTTTAAATTGACTTTCCTTTTTTATTTATTGAAATAAAACAATCAACACCGTGTGTTGAAGAAAAGTTGCCAATATATGACAGTGAACACTTTATTATATTTAAATCTGGTTAGCCTTTTCTGAGATTAGCGCTTATATAAGCGCGTAGAGAAAAAATTAAAAATAAAAACTACTTTTTTGGGCTCTATTACATTAATAGACGTCCACTTTAAAAAGAAGATATGTTAAAGATTTTTAACATAACAAAGAGAGATATCTATTACAGATTTATTATAGTATAAAAGAAACAGTATTTTTCTGTAGCCAATATAAATTTTTATAATATTAGTTTTACTATCCAAATTCTATGTGAGTACAAATAATTAATCTATGTAAAGTACGATACAATTTTGTGTAAATTATATATATTTCAAATCGTGTACAAAATGCCTTGAGTTCCGTCACTCTCTCAAGTTTCTCTGCCTGCCCTGCCATGCGAGGGATAATGCGTGAAGCTTTACATGCAATGATATTATACGTGGTTTTATTACTTTAGTTGTAAAATATATATATATATATATATATATATATATATATATATATATATATATATATATATATATATATATATATATATATATATATATATATATATATAGGTATTTACTATTTTTAAAGTGTTAACCCACACTTAGGTAAGAAAAATACTTATTTTAGAAATATTCTATTATTTTAGATGGATTTGAACCCGCACATTTTGAAATCTGGATGTATTTCTTTATGATTTTTTAAATAAAATAATAAAATTTCAAATTTATTTGTTTTCTATTATTTACACTGTACTATATAATACAATGTTTATAAGAATTTATTGTAATAAAAAGGCTAAAGAGCTGTTTTGAGTACATTATTTTGTTTTTCGGTAGAAAAGGAGTTCTGTAGAAGAAATTGATTGCACATAAAAATTGCCAGAGAAATTTAGGCCATTCTGCAGACATATTTCTTTTAGGAGCCGTTAATTTTGAATAATATGAGCTGTTATCATTTTTTTAAATATAAATTTAACTATATTTATGCAGTGGTTTCATCATTCTGCAATTAAAATTCTTATTTAACCTGCTAAAAATTCTATAATATAAATTTTAAGTTTTACTAAGTACTTTAATTGTGCGCTTTTGGTAGTAGCATATATATAAAACACCACTAGGTAAAATCAGCGTCGGCTACGTTTACAATGAATGGCCAGTAAGGAGAACCCCCGCTGCTCGTGTGGCATAAACATATTTAAATGAAGCAAATTGTAATAACTATCTAACTTTTTTTAATATGGATATGAAAGAATTATCAATTGAATAATCATTCATTTCATATATATATTACGATGCGAGATGATATTTATTAACATTTTCTCTCTCTGGTCATTCCTTACTTGATTCTATCCTTGTTTTCATAAAGTGTTTCGCAATTCAACACGCAATATCTCGAAAATTGGATAGTGCGTGGGGATCAGAGAATGTCTTAAAACTAGGCCTCAAAAAAGTTACATGGACAGCTAAACTAACTAAAGCCGCATTTCGTCTTACTAAATTGAAGAAGGGAAAATTTTTGAATGAAGTATTTTGCCATTCTCAAGTAGAAAATGAACATATAAGCATCGTACGCAATTATATCGTGACGCCATCTGACATAGCTACGTGCTTTGTACTGTTAGTAATATAGGGTATATAGTATAAACATAATCTTTGTGTTATATGTATTTGAGAAATTGATTAATTTCAATAACCCATGTTCACATTGACATTTGGTTTATGAAAAGAGTTAAGAATACTAATTCAAGATTTTAATTTACAAAATTTTTTAACATTTTTATTAGGCTTAGACGTAGAACTAGGAAATTTTAGTGTTCCAATAATTTATTTTCTTTTTAAATGATAATAACATGATAATTATTAATATATTTATACAAGTTATTTTATTATTATAATGAATATCAAAACAAAGCTGTTTTAAGCATTTTTCGCATAGCAAGTTAAGCACAAAGATGACAGTTAAGTTCCCATTCCAACTATATTGTATCTGTACTTCATCAAAAGCATATAGAAAGAAAAGGACCATAAATAATATAATAACTTATATGAATATTTTTTATAAGATCAGACTAAACAGAATAAACTGTACGATTAAATAAGGAAAGAATACACATGAGCGGTACATGTAGAAGTGGTCTGAACGATTCATAATTGTCCCTCTGGCTTAGGCCAAAGGGTAATTAAATTACAAAACGAGACCAATTAAACGAAGCGCTAGGCTCGGCCTGGACGTGATTGTACTGAGATCTACATATATTGATGTATCAGAGGCAAGGTTGAATGGAAAATGTAACTAACTATATTAGTAAATGTACAAATTATTTGACATCTTGATTTATGAACATAAGAATACAAGGTTTTTCATTTATGTAGGTCCTTTTATACTTTAACATTTGTAAAATTAGTAACATACATAACTAAACTAAATATATTTTTTGTAAATGTATGTGATATGGCAATATCTATTTTAACACACACGCATTATATTAAGTAGTTATATAAAAAAATATTCTAAAAAAAGAATTATCTATATTTTTATCTGTATATTTTGTTATTCCTGTCAACTTTCGTGTATTCGGAACAACAACAGTTTTGTGAATTAAGCTTATCATTAAATTATGTAATTAATACACAATTAAAAGATGTTCGTCATATACATTATCAAAAATAATTAAGTTAGTTATAATAAGGTAAGTCAGTAGTAAAAACAATAAATATTTTATTTTTTAAATTGGCTACTTTACATTTTAAGCACAAACTTGATACTTTACATGTGATTGTAAAATGTCAAGCATTAACACCCAGTTGTCACAGCGATAATGAAAGAGAATTCCCGATTATTTCTTAAGACAATCCCATTTCTTAAGACAATACCATTTTTTCTGTAGATACTTACATATAAAGATTTTTATTTAATACGCGTGAAGTATTAAAAAATCCAAAGAAATTAAGATTTTGAAGCTGTCATATCTATCTGTCTTCCATATGCTTTAATTTCTTAACATTAAAATAGAATAAAAATTCCATAAAGTTAGAAAACTTGTGGCAACACTGAGAACAAAGTGCACGCTTGGGAGTGAAGCAAAAGTAAGCGTAACAACAAATACCTAAAAGAAAATATTCATGTTGCATTTGTTACTTACTGCCTTTAATTACATCTTAAAGTACCATATTTTTAATGAAAATATGAAATAGCGATATTCTATACTCTATTTACGGATGACAGTGCGTATTGAGCGGTGGAACTCATATAGACTTAACAGGACAGAGCGGAGAAATGCTTCTTTACTCCGAGTCATAGAGTTTATAGTAATATATATTTTTTTTAATTTTTCGTTTTCTTACCACGTACTAGAGATGAAACAGAGGCTACTTAGGAATGTTGTTATTATACACTCCGTTTCTATTAAAAAAACTTTACAATTTCTGCCTAATTCTCAAAACATTGCATATTGAGTGGCAGAACTCAACGCCGAATTTTATATCGTTACTACAGCGAGAAAAAGAAACTATTAATTGTTTACTGGGGGAATCCCCAGTGCAGACCGAAATCAATTCGGTTACTGCCCCACGCTTGTGCCATTCAGCCACCGCGGCTTCAACATATAATATTATATTTAAAAATATAACATTAAATGGATAATATCTTACACTACCTACTCGTATATGTCGATTTATCGGATGTGAGTTCGGTATTAATCAAGAGGTGTTTTGTAGATTTACTCTTGACCTAATTAACTCCTTATCAACTCGACGACAAATGTTAAATATAATGTTTGAAACTTAAATATTGTAATGTCTAAATAAATAAATTAGTATTGTTACATATTGTTCTTCTTTCTCGCTTCTTTATTTAAATTTTATTTAATTTGGATAAATTTCGATTTCGATAATTATTTGATTTTGAAAATTTTTGTTTTTAATTTGGTAGAATTAAAAACAAAAATTTTAAAGATATCTCGTGTGCTTAGGGACCGCTAAAAATCTGGTCTCTGGAATACTAAGAAGTTTCTTCTCTTATATTATTATATAGGTATTGCATATGTAAATTATATTTAGAAAACGAATTTATAGACACTTTCATTGCTCACTATAACAATTAATTAATAGTTCCATGTTAAGTACATATATTTTGTCACTTTCACTATCTAAACGCGTCAGGGAAAATAACTGGGATATGTACTTATTCGATAAACGTGGCTAGATCATGTTGGTAGTGGTGTCGCGAAAATGTTTACAATATTATCGCGAAGTCAAACTCGGTTAATTAGATAGGTAAGATTTATTTTCAGCTCCACGCTGTATCCCGGGCATAGGCAAAGGGAACTTGAGAACCGAGTGTTAAGACACTCCGTCCGTGTCCCAACGCCACGCCCAACGAACTAAGCCGCCTTGTTATCAGAGCGAGGAAATGAAAATATTAAATATTTCTTTAGAAAACTATTAAATATTTCATTTCAATGAGTGGAGATCGAACCCACAACCTGGCAAGTCACATTAACGCCCCTGCGCCACGGCAGGCCTCAATACATTCATTTATAGCTTGTATATGTACTCAAGCTACGAACATAGTAGTAACTGCGTAGAAGTACTTTTGTGGGAAGGAAAGAATTTGCCTTTTCATTTTTCAATTAAAGAGTCTCGGCCTACATATAATTTGTACTTGTACATATATTGCCCTTCTATAATTGCTTAGTGTACTATGGAACTAGCTTGCTACAAATTAGAATATGACAAGAAAAAAAATAAATTCGATCCCAGTATCACCTATCATATATTCCAATTGTACCACGATTGCTTAATTTTCTCATTTTAAAAAATATAAATTTAATATGTTTATTATTTTTTGCTTCTAAGTGAAGCATTTATACTTTAATATGTACGTAGTTTAAATCACAGAGAGAGCCGACGGTAAACGAGGTTAAGAAGCATATCTTATGGCAGCGAAGGTCGAAGTGAACTGCAATACAGCACGCACTATTCATAATTCACAAATAAAAATATTTATGAGTCACTAACTTATCTTTATGCAATATATAGGCTCAGAAATATTTGTTAATTTCTAAAGAAAATACTCAACTTCGACCATAGTATTTATATATAGTATAGAAAATAATATACATACTTTTTACTTCTACTAAAAAAATTGAGCAATCGCTGAGTAAAATTGTGTCTGCTTAAAAATTTGTCATTAAAAAGAATTTAATAACCTTAACCATTAGAAGACAAGCAGAGAAATTTTAGAAATTTTAGTAAAAATTCATAATTTTTGTAATTTATTTCAAAAACATTTAGCTGTTTTACTTAAAATTTATTACAAATATGAGATCAGAAAGTGCGGTAAACCTTTTTTGTAATAGAAACTGCAATATATACAGCGATTTGAATGGAGACATTCTGTAGAAAATTTGAAAAAAATTTGATTTCCATAGTTTTAGAGGAGTGACGTTTAGTTACGGATTTAACTTGCGTAGGCTGAGGGAACTTAAGAACTTAGTGCAGAAGCTCTTTGTTCCTTTTCACACTTTTCGCCGATTTAACTCTGTAAAGTTTTGGGGTCTCCAATAGAAAATATGCTGAGAGTAAACCGTTTTGATACAAAACTTTACATAAAGGAGCTACGATAATACATAATAAAGCGATTCCGAAAGATATATAAATAAGTCTTTATAAAAGCGTCGTAACGTTAGGCGAATGTAACGAAGGCCTTTGACAGGCATGTATACGTTTAGATAATCTTTGAAATGCTACGTGCATTTTTCAGGTAATTTCAAGAAAATTGTACATTTAAGATCATATTTTGTAGTTAAAAATATAAAGAAAATGAAAGTGACGTAAATGTTAAGCAAATTATAAGATGACCGGCTGATAACGTGACCCTTGAGTGATAGTACACACATATGTATATTTTTTGTAAAAACAATATATTATATTATAGTTTGTATAAAAAAATGCGATAATTGACGCTTTCAGTCGTCAAGTTTGTTACTTTTTTATCTTTCCGAAAAGATCAAACAGAGTTTGGTAAAACCTATTGCCATATTCGATTTGGCCTGTCTTGGCGCAGCGGCATAAGCGTGTGGCTGTAACCGATAGGTTCTGGGTTCGATCCCCAGTCGAGGAAATGAAATATTAAATATTTTCAATTTAAATATTTAATGTTTCATTTCTTCGCTCTGGTAATACGGCAAAGCGTGGCGTTGAGTTCCGCCACTCAACACGCAATGCCTCAAATTCGGCGGAAAATGGGGAACGGAAGTGGAACGGAGTGTTTTAACATTAGGTTCCCGGGTTCCCTCTGTCTACCCTGCCTTGTGCGGGATACAGCGGGAAGCTAAAAAAAAATATTCGATTTTACTCGAAAAAAGATTGTAAACATATAACACTCAATGCCAAAATTCCGCCGAAAGTGAGATGGAAAGTATTTTAATGGGTACAGAACACTAAGATCCCAAGCAGGAAGCTAGAATAAGTAAACTCCGCATATAATATGGAAAGTTAGCAAGTGCTTAGTTTTTGGGTCTCTTTCCTTAAGATACAATATATTCTCACAAGGCCCTGCTTACCCAGCCGTGTACTGAATACAGCATAAAGATGAAATAAAAACAAAAAAAAAATGTTGATGTAAGAGCATGACAAACACAATTTTAATTGAAGCAGCTCCTACTTAGATAGTCCCGTGTATACAATTGATTGACTTTAAGTATCTATCCATATCTCGCACAGTAAAACGATATGGCCACCGGTTGTCTGCACGTTTCCGTGCGCTAGAAAAACAACGTGTTTCATTATTTACATACTAGCCTTCGCCCGTAGATATATTTGCGTGGACGGTTTTACCTGCTTCTATAGAAATGTAGAGAAATCTTCTTTTAGTGCACTATCCAACCTACGAGTATATTGCAATAAAAATATAATAAGTCTACTAGTTTATGAGTCTGAATAAAGTCACATGTCTTATCAAAGTAACATGTCTGACTAAAGTCACATGTCTGGCTACAGTTACATGTCTTACTAAAGTCATGTAGAATAGTAAATAGTTTTAAATTTATTCTTGTGAAACAACATATCAAAAAATAACCTACGAATACATACAGTCTAAATTCTAATTTCCTAAGATCAATAAATACTTTCATCTTTATGTTATATGATAAATACTTAGGTATGGTAGTAACGCTTGAGCCTATTGTTACATTATTTAGAGAAATAATATAAAATCTTCACATAAACACTATCTATAGGTAATTTGTAATGCCTAAGCTATGTTACTGTACAATTTGTTCATTAATTTTTGCGTGATAGTGGAACAAACATCTATCCTTACAAACTTTCACATTTATGAGTATGATAAAGTCCTAACGCGCATAGTCACGATTTCGCCGAATTAGAAAAAAGTTACCCACATTCAGTAATAAAGAATAATTATCTTTAAATTATAGTATAAATATTTAAAATAAGCAGGTATCTTATAAGGATTACTTATGATATCGGAAACTTTTGAACATTGATATGTCATTGTAGTTGAATTTTCTTTATGCTTAACGTTATTTTACAAAGAGAATAAAATTTTAAATTTTGTTTTACGTAAGTATTTTTTTAATTCAGGCCTTATCTTCACCGAATTCTCAAATTTCCTAAAAAATATATATAATCGTTTCTGCCAGTCCCGTAAATTGCAAAAAGTTATGTAATTTAATGTAGTAAAGAAATAACGTGTGTTGAATTCCTCCATTCAATACGCAATGTCTCGAAAATTAGACGTGAAGCAGGAAAAAGAGTGTCTTGATTCTATCCATTCCGCTATATACACGCAGCATGGTGTAACGCAAAAAAAAAATCATTCTAATTTATTTATATAAATAGTACCACAAAAACGTAGAGATTTTCAGCGTCACTTTTAAAAGGTAAAACCTTTTAAAAGTGACGCTGAAAATCTCTATACAAATATAATGCAGGCAAACTTGACATAAAAAGTAAATTTATAGTCAACCATATTTTCAGAATATTTGAAAAGAGAAGTCTAACTCCTAAGTTTTGTTTATGCAATAAAATAAGACTTAATAAAGAGTGTAAAACGTAAATTTCAGTTCTCACATCTACAGGAAAAATCTATTAAAAGTTATAAATTAACTAAAATTTTGTGAGTATGAAATTTTTCCCAGATTGTTTGCAATGTAATTAAAACTTTAGTGCATTTCATGTACAAAATTCTGATTTATTTCGTTCGGACTTTTAAAATGAAAGTTTTGTCTGATCTCCTAAAAAGTTTGCGGATATTCGTATTTTGTATAAAACACAGTAGCAACATATATACATACATATATATATATATATATATATATATATATATATATATATATATATATATATATATATATATATATATATATATATATATATATATATATATATATATATATATATATATATATA
>DWMZ01001937.1:0-15093 GCA_018249855.1 Eueides tales michaeli | reverse complement strand
GTTTGCTGCTGTTTCCGTCCGCTGTTAGTCACTTGTACCTTTGTGTGCAATAGATTAGCCTTGTTTATATGTTTATGAACATCATTTTCCATGCTCGATGGTTACAGCTTCAAATAAAAATATAAGTGTACAACTTTAGCTTCTTTCAGTATAGCCCATGGGAACCTTAAGATACTTCGTTCCCCATGTTCCCCTCCATTTTGATGGTATTATGCGATGAATTGCGGAATTCAACGCCGTGTTTGGCGGATATCGATAACATATATAGATAATTTCATATGGTATTAAGTTCCCCGGGTGAATATGTACTCGTATATGTGACTATAAACAAAAAAATCTTCAGTTTCACACTGTATTCCGCAAATGGCAAGATACACATAGGGAACTTGGGAACCTAGTGTAAAGACACTCCGTTCCGTTCTCCACTTTCCGCCGAAATTGAGCCATTGCATGTTAAGTGGCGGATATAACGTCACGCTTTGCCTTGTTACCAGAGATAACAAATGAAAATATTCCTCACCTACCTTCTATCGGAGATCGAATAAAATTGAATAACCCAAAGATAAATATTTTGAAATGTCAATTCTTCATTTAATGTACAAATTACATACAAAACGTATAATTTCATACAATTGTAAACATCAAATGTGGTAAATACAACAGATACGATTTATACAGTATGAACCTCCTACATGTTGGTATTGATGATATTTGATTGTACAACTCGAGCTGCAGGTGTTCTAGGGTTGTCACTGGTACTAATATTACAAAGGAAATGGGGGAAGTGCTAAGAAACTACGTCTTTCTGGCTTAAAGCCCAATTTTTTAGGGCATTGCGTATTTTGGAACTCAACGCCCTGTCTTGTCTAAAAAAGTGAGAAAATTAAATTATAAAACATTTGCATATAAATTACCACTTTGTGGTTATAATTTTATACATAGATATTTTATGACTTGGGTTTTAATCGATTAGTTAGTGACTTAACTCTCTTCTTTTTACTTTTGTTGTAAGCTTAATTTTATATTTAGAAAGAAAGCTTATTATAAATGTCGAAAAATAATTTTGACATTTTACTGTTTTTTTCACACCTGTAATGGCCATTCCTATATTGATATATGACAGTGCCAAGTCATTGTCAGCCACATAAAGATAGTGACTGGCAACCCTCGTGAGGAGTTACAGCGTTATTTGCATAGTCATGTAATAAACATTAGTAATGTAAGTTTATAGGTAAGCTTGTCAGTCTCGGGTGGAAAATGGCATAATGAATTGTATTCACTCACTCAGCGTCCCGCACATGGCAGGGTAAGCAGAGGAAACTTGAGAAACTAGTGTTAAGACACTCCGTTCCACTTCCGTTCCCCACTTTCCGCAGAATTTGAATGTCGCCGAATTGTATTATATAAATATAACACTGTGGGTGCCTGTTTTATATAGAATTATTTTTTTGCACATCTATTTTCATTTATTATTATTTATTAGCTTCGCGCTTTATCCCGCACATGGCAGGGTAGACAGTGGGAACTTGGTAACCTAGTGTTAAGACACTTCGTTCCCCACTCTTCGCTGAATTTGAGGTATTGCGTGTTCAGTGGCGGAACTCAACGCCCCGCTTTGCCCTTTACCAGAGAAAAGAAATGAAAACATTAAATATTTAATTTGAAAATATTAAATATTTCATTTCCTCGAGTGGGGATCGTACCCCTCAACCTGTCGTTTGCAGTCACACGCCGCTTGCGCCGCTGCGCTACGACAGGCCTGATTATTATTTTATATTATTTTCAAAGATGAGATAATTTTTTTTGTTGATCTGTTGATTTATAGTTCTTGAATTGCATAGGAAAATATATATTAATGACTAATAAAAGGTCCTTCGCTGTACATATACATACATTCGCTAAATATTTACATGCAAAAATACCTATGATATATACACAAAAGTAATATTCAAATTGTGAAGTGGCCTTTAAAATTATGATTGTGGTACCTATGTACTGACATATACAGTCTTATACAAGGTATATAATTACAGTAAACATTTGCATGCATTACAATAAATCTACGCAGAATAATTCGATTTATATGTAAAATAGTTATTAATAGCTCCGTTCTATCTTCACGTACTTATTTTATTAATGTTATTAATGTACTATTAATATGAGCGTTACATTTTATATGCTTGAATGTTTTGTTTGTTTGTTGTTCAATTATGGAAAACTGGCTGAACAAATTCATGTGAAACTTTTGCACGTTGGTACTAATATATGCTGATAGCTGATAGTGTAATCTATACTTGAAAAAATCTGTAACTGATCACTGTCTGTACATGGAAGATTTAAAAAAACTCTTGTACGGGGGATGTTTATTAAGGTAATAATAGGGCCCCTAAAAAGTGGTTTTTAATTTTTCTACTGTTTTTCTATATGTTTATACGCCGTAATCTCAGAAAGGGCTAGCCAGAGTTTGCAATTTGCATTATAGTATTTTTGCAACTTTCCATCAACATTTAGTGTTTGGTTTATTTAAATAGGTTAGTGAATGAAAAAGTAAAGTTAATTTAATATATTTATTTTGGCAAAATAATTACAATTTTTTTGTTCATTGAGCTGATATTTTAGAACGTATGTATTGTCTTAAAAGTGATAATGCTATTGGAACAGAACAGTATAATACGAGCGGGCAAAGCCGCAGGCGGGACGTTAATAATGCGTTAAAAATGCGCGTTCCATAAGAACTCAATTATAAAATCGAGTAAGCAAAACGTTTGAAAGACCTTAATTTTTTTATATCATATCTTGCATTTTGTGAAGTAAGTAAAGTTTGTTATTATATTATATTAGATAAACTTTATTATATTCAATTTTTTATGAGATTAGATTCAAGCGCTATATATTTGTCCTTGCATAAACTGGGGCGGTCATCAATCAACTGTAGATTTGGGACGGGGGATAGTAAAAATAGGTGTATTCAGATTAGTTTTATCAAGCCTTTTGATGTAATGAAAATTATTTTATTTATATGTTTTGTTTATAAATGTGTCTGTAGTAGCGTAGAGGCGCAGGCGTGCGTCTCTAAACGCGAGAGGTTATGGGTTCGATCCCCACTTAAGGAAATTAAATATTTTATTAGATATATATTCGCGGTAACGAGGTAAAGTACGCTTTGAGTTTCGCCCCTCAACGCCCAATATCTCTCCTTCGGTGAAATTCGGGATGCGGAAGGGAGTGTCTTAACACTAGGATCCCAAATTCCCCGTTGAAAAGCTAAGAAAAAAAATATCTTTTGTTATAAACTGTTATTGTAATGCAATAATAATAGTATTATGTAAAATCTGATAAAAGGCTTTGGCACAGAGAGTAGAAATTTGCACATAGATAAGGGAATATTTGTATTAGCACTACAGAAAAATTATATGACGTAATCACTGTTATCTATGTTTGATTTTATATCAGCAAATAGCTTTTGTTTATCTCTCCTTAAAAACCTCATGTTTTCTTATTGTTAACGATATGCGTATACGTATTGTCATTGTTTAACAGTTAAATTAAATTAAATGAGTGTCTTTGTAAACATCACGCTGTACCCCGCATTAGGATAAACGGAAAAGATAGTGTGTTAGGGTTACTTAGTTCTCACACACTGCACACTGTCCTAAAACTTCGAGGCATTGCTTATTGAGTGGTGATGTTCAACGCTGTGCTTTTGTCTTATTAACAGTAAGGAGTAAATAAAATTAGATTTATTCTTTTCAAAACCGATAAGCGTGCAATCAGACCTCTTATTTCCTCTGCCTCTTACTTGATTTTATATATGATTGGGAGAAAAAATGTTTTTTTTTTTTTTTACCTGCAAGAATGTCGACAGTTGATACTTTTATCAATATATCTTTATAAAAAGAATTAACTTTTATAAAAATACAAACTCTTTATAAAAATAAATAACATACGATCATCATATATCTGTTTTTAAGGAATTCTTCGTAACTTTAAAATGGCAGATATATTAAGCACGTTATGTACTATGTTACTCAGTAAACATATTATACATATATATATATATATATATATATATATATATATATATATATATATATATATATATATATATATATATATATATATATATATAGTTACTTTTTTTAATGGAATTTTCGTGTTACTTTATTATGTAACACGCTATAACACATAAAGTGTAAATTCTGTCATTTCTTAGAGTAGTTTTACGCCGAGTTGAGATATTCCATTTGAAGTTCGCTTCGTATGCATTTTCTTTGTGTGATTTCTTTAAAGTATAGTGTAGTCGTTATATTTTTAGTCTAAAACTAATTTAATTTAAATGTGTTATTGGTAATCACAATAACACATTAGCGCAATGGTAGCGGGTTCGATCTCCATTCATTGCAATTATTATATTAATCTTAATACTAATTTTACTTTCCTAAGTGTGGAATAACGCTTTAAAAATAATAAAAATATTTGATTCTTTTCATTTAGAAAGTCGCCAAAATTCTCTTTGACTTCTCTGTTATGCGGGAAATATGTTACTGATAAATATATATTTAGAATAAGTCATTGTTCTAAGGACGTATATAGACGTTATACTCTTTACCTACAAGAAATTTGATCCAATTTTCTTAATCATAATTAGTTTGTAACTAACAGTCTTCTTTCATTGTCCACAGTCAATGATTCAGCTAAAAGAACGCAAAGAAATGGACGAAGCATTCAAAAAGGCGCAGAAGCCCTGGGCCAAGCTGCTACAGAAAGTGGAAAGAACGCGGCTGGAGTACCACACCGCGTGCAAACAGGAGAGGACCGCGCAGAACCAGGAGAGGAACGCCAGTGGAGACAGCTCGCTAAGTCCCGATCAGGTTAGTGGAGTTGGATCTTTTATGCGGCGTTGAGTTCCGCCACTCAAATTTGGTGGAAAATGGTGAACGAAACCAAGTGTCTTAACACTAAGTTCTCAGGTTCCCGCGTGCGGGATACAGCGTGAAGCTGAGATTCATATATAACAAGCTATACAGAAGTCGCTTCGGCTGCTTAAACTTATTATTAATATAGTAAATGGTACCAAAATCTTTATATATGTATTTTTTTATCGTATGTTTTATTCTGATGTGTTAGCTAATTTTGCTGTAAATTTTCATCTGAATATGTTCAGTAGTTTTGGTATTGTTTTGTGAGAAATTGTTATTATGACTTATGTATAATAAAATGGTATTTAATACAGAACTCACTATAAAAGCTTTGAATATTGATAGTTCACTTAAGAAATTTTGGCAGTATAAATTGCTCATGTAAAACTATTTTTCCATAATGAAAAAAGAAAATAATAAAATTACCTATGTCAAACATTTGCAATTTAATAACAAATATTTAACGAATTCTATTAAATTGAAGACAAAGTGAACATATTTATTAAATAACTTTCAAGATCTGTTAGAATTTTCTTTAAACAACCAAACTTGAAAATGTTTTTTAAACAGCGTCGCTCTGAGCGATGTCAGTTAACGCCAAGTTAAATGAAAACTTACCTTCATACTTTCATGTTAATATTTTATTTTTAAAGTGGTAAGTACAGAAAAAATAAAGTTATCTAGGTCGCTTTTATGAAGTATAAATAACTAAGTAAGTTTTTTTTATTAAAAATTCTCAGTACACCTGCGTTCTCGCAAGTGCTTGAAGGAAAATCAATATGCTGTAATTAATAATGAAGCGATTATACACATATTGCTTTACCAACTCAAACACCATGTAAATTAAATGACGTTAATGTTATACTTAGTTAAAGTGCTTTAAATTATAATGTGATATATATATATATATATATATATATAGGTATGTGTATTTTATGTAGCTTACGAATAAATAGTAATTATATTTTTAGTTTAATTCCGACTCGAGAGATTGAATTATGTGTATTAACTAGGTTTTACGTAGCGTTGAGTTACACAACTCAATGTCTAGAAAATTGGGAGATATTTGGGCAACCGTCAAATCGGATTCCATCTCTAGTTTCTATTCGCCTATTCTGCTTTGACAAAATGTGAAGTTAGTAAAATGTTTTCTATTCAACTTAGTTGTGTAAGATCTGTATAGTTATTATAAAACGTCCTCTGATCCTTCCAATTTCGTTACAAAAGCTATAATTAATAATATATAATTAAACACTTATTCTATTATTAAAATTTTACATCAATGAACGCATTATAGTCTGGTATTTAAATTTAATTACAGAATATACTACATTTTACTACACAAAACTATATTAGAAACATTTTGAACAGAACTTACATTCAAAGCACAATAAATTAAACTTGTTAAACCCAACTTGCCAACGCACGCTTAAAGCAACAAGGAAATAGAAAGCCAAACGAGGATAGCACTCAGGCATAATCCCTTCCCGCTGAAAGCTCAGCCACTAGACCGAATTAACACGCTAACGTCGCTCCAACGCACTCTGTGGTGTTAATGGTGTAAAACTTGGTACTGGACAGTGTATTAATATTGATTTTTGGATGTTATAATGAATTGAGACCTGTTGTGGTGCAGCGGTATTTGCGTACGGCTGTAAATGTGACAGGTTGGGAGTTCAATTTCTAGTCGAAGAATTAAATATTTGATATTTTTATTTCTTCGCTTTGGAAACAAGGCAAATCGTTGAGTCCGCCACATAAATCCGCAATTTGAGGTATTGCTTCAAAATCAGGGGAAGTGTGTTAATGGAAGCAGAGTGTCTTGACACTAGCTTCCCACGATTGCATATTACAGGGTAAGTTGTATTGTTTTGCCTATAATTAGATCGACTGTTCATTGATTATGGGATCATCGTTATCTACAATTATTTTGTTCAGTCAAGGTCATCACAAACTTCTACGATGTGCTACATTTATCGTCGAACCATACACAGAAAGTGACTGACTCTTTTCTTATGTAGTGTCCCACCCTCTAAGTATTGTGGATTCGATTCTTTAAGGGGAATAGTTATTCTTATATCTCTCATTCTACTAAGAGAGCAAAGAGGGTGTTTCTGTCATTATATATTTCCTGTATTTTCTTTCTTCTGTAGTACGTTAGTAAATGAAAAAAAATACGTGGCGTTGATTTTCGCCACTCAAAACGTTTACATAAATTCAACGATTAGGCAGATGGTGTGTTCATACAGACTTCCTCTGCCTACCCCGCTTTGTGCGTGATAGGTACCACGTAAAACTATGTATAATTCTATAAAAAAAATATTTAAGAACTAGTTTAAACATATTCATGTTTGATATTATTTAAACTCTAAGTATATACTGGTAGTGTAAACTACAAGATACTTAGTTATTTAGTCTCTTACTGGACACAACAGCAACATCGATTCGCTACATAGTTGAGTTCTTTGACCAGTTGCCCTATTAAATTGTGATCGATATGTCTAGAACGTGCGGATAACACGATATTGAACTAAACCATATTACCTGCTCGCTGTATAGTAGAGTTTTGCCTGGAAAAATTGTAAACGCCTAGTGATATAGGGAAACAAGGTGCACCATACCGTTGTGAGGTATTTTTTCATTATTATTATTAGTAAAGTGTTTGCATGCTAGATTTAGAAAAATATGGTTGAAAAGTCATATGTAAAATGGTCTTTTGTTAATTATTTACTTATTCACTCACTGAGCTTCACGCTGTATCCCGCAAATAGCAGGGTAGGTGGAGGGAACTCGGAAACCTAGTGTTAAGACACTCCGTTCCATTGTCCACTTTCCGAAATTGAGGAGTTACGTGTTGAGTAAATAATTAATATGGAAGGAGATTCGTAATTCTTTGGTTGCAAAATGTTATTTTTTTAATTGTCTATTTAAAATAATATGCTTTATTTATCTGACCTTCGAAAATACAGTTCCTACGATACTTGATGAAGGTTACGTAAAAAACATGAAGATGATGGGCATGTATGAAATAGTTCTTGACAGTGGACGTGAGGCAAATACTAAAATCTCGGTATACCGAGAGATGTTGCCACCTTGTTCTGACTTCCCCGCCATACATATATTTTTAAAAAAAATATATTGTAAATGCATTATAATATTATTATTAACAACTGAAATGCACAATATCAAGTGATATTAGAATTGATATCGATAACCTATCTAAGTAACGCAGAATTATGTTTTCAAATAAACTCTATCTACCGCACCTATGCGATGACTACTGCATATATTGAAACTATTTATCACTTTACAGTGCATTGATTCATCTATAATTTGCTTCATTACATGATGGTAACGTCATTATAAATAATATTTATCGTGTATATGCCTATTTGAACGTAGTTGGCATGCTTCTGCCTGAACACGGTGTTTATGGTGTATATTTAGTTTTTTTTTTTTACTTTTGGACTGTATCCCGCATATGGCAGGGTAGGCGGAGAGAACTTGAGAATCTAGTGTTGAAACACACAACCGTTCCCCACTCTCCGCTGACTGTAGGGTTGTGCGTGTTGAGCGGCGGAACTGAATGCCGCGCTTTGCCTTATTGTCAGAGCATAATTATTTAATTGGATAATATTAAATATGTAATTTGCTCAAGTGAGGATCGAACCCGCAATCTATCGCGCTTACTTGCCCCTGCGCCACGACAGGCGTCTTTCAAATCAATATTTAGTTTATAATATGTATTTTCGTGAAAGGAAAGGAAAAAATACAAAAAAAAAGGAATACATTGATGTATGATAATGACAGCAAAACAAATGCTTAGCAATTTCTATTTTATGTACAAAAAATGAAAGTCGTTATTGTTCAAATCATTACAGTTTAACACTTTTTGTTTTCCGTTTATATTCTACAGCGCAATGTCGTGACAAAGAAAAGCGATGCAATACCGAGCGCCCGTGCCGTTTGTGTCGCGTGTGCCTTTGAGCGATGTTTCTGTTATATTCACTGTACCTACCTACATATCTACCTACCCACCTACCTACTGTATTTCAATGTGAATTTCGTGAACTTTTCACTTAAAACCATTCCTTCTTTTATTGTTTGCTATTGCTTTGTTTATTGCGAAAGTTGCTTTCGTACTGTCAACTGTGTTTCTAGGCGTGAAAAAAGTGTATTATTTCAACACCCTGTTAAAATTTTAGTTAATAATGATTATATGTCCCGTTTCCCACTTTCCTCCTCAAAATTAGCGGAAAATCAGGAATGGGATGGAGTGTCTTAACATTAGGTTTCCAAGTTCCTTCTGCGTACTCTGCCATGCTCTAGATACAGCTTGAACTTGAGGGCTATATATTACACGTATATGTATTGAAAGTAAAAATAATTCGCATTTTGTACATAGTATCAGTACGCGACTGTTCTACATTGTGATTGCGATTTTACCTTCGAGACCGATCCAAATAAGACGTGCCGTGGGATTAGATCAATTTTTTAAATAATTTTCTTTTTATACCTTTCAAGAACTTTCTCTAGCACTTTTTTAGTCTTTTCTTCACTTAAATATTTTTTTAAAACAAATTTATGTTCATACTATCACGATGCATGATGCAGGATGTAGTACCTGGGGGTCTAGTGTTAAGATACTCCATTCGCAGTAGGATATTTGAGAAAAAGAAAAGTGGAGGATGAGCTAAAATTTAATATTTAACTACCCCGAGCGGGAATTGAATGCACATCGTCGTTCTTACAGTCGCACGCTTGTGCACCTTCGTCACGACTGCGCCGCGTTTTATATATGTATATAAAATGTGGCTTAAATAATATAGGTATTTATCACATACAGAGTTCGAGCTCGAATAAACTGAAAAGTTCTCATAAACTTTAAAACTAAACTTAAAAGTTAGAAATTTTAAAGAAATCCCATTATAAAGTTAACATCAGCGAGAAAGCTTTTCCCGCGCTATACTCGTATAATTGTTGCTCGACTCTGCTCTACTTTAGTACCGAAAATAATCTATTTCACCTACTGTCGAAAATAAAGCACTTGTAGCTGTAACGTCACACGCCCACCGGTTATCATTTGCTGGTGTGGACGCTGTGAATATATATATATATATATATATATATATATATATATATATATATATATATATATATATATATATATATATATATATATATATATATATACATATATATATATATACACGAAGTGTTTCAACACTGAACTCTCCGTCCACACTATGATAAAATGAAACATTGCTTATTCAATTTTTAAATAAATAGCAAAATTGTCTAATTAGTTGTTTAATATGCCTTTGGTTACGTTTCTTAATATATCAAATTTTATAAAGATAACAAAGTTTTAGTTTTAAAACTCTAGCATATTTTCTTATTCTTTTGATTACTCTGGAGTTACGGGAATTTAAATTAGTTTTTAGTTTACGTCATGTTCAAGCGATCGAGGGGAATTATTCCGTTCGACTTTCAGAAAAAGTTTTTTTTAAAGAGCTTTAATATACCCACTACTGTAGTAGTTTGTATTTTAACGATGACCTAAATATAGTTTTGTTTATTTAATTTTATTTTTGCTTTATGCTGTATCCGCCACATGGCATGGTATTCACAGGGAACTTGGGAAGTGTGTTAAGACACTCCGTTCCGTTTCCGTTCCTTAGATCACATCCGTTCTCCACTTTCAGGCATTGTGTGTTAAGTTGGTAATCTTAACGCCGCGCTTTGGCTCATCATCAGAGTTAGGATATTTAAACATTAATTGTTTAATTTCCTCGAGTGGGAATCGTACTCATCACGTTTACAATCGCACGCGTCTCTACCGCTGAACTACGACAGACGTCAATATAATATTAGCCTAAAAAACTTTATACCACTCATTATAATAGTAAAGAACCTGCATAATATGCCTATAATAATTGCAAAAATCCACTGAAATATTAGTTAATTGAAACACTTTCTGTATAATAAAACTATGGATACGGAATAAATAACAAACAGAATTACTATTAGACATAAATTAGTAATTAAAATTAGTCACGTAATTACTTATAACGAAGTAATTGAACAAAATGGAAGATATACGAGTATCTACCAAATAAAATATCTAAAGGATAGATATCTGCTATATATGCAAACCTCTAGTTATCTTGCTGTTAGGCCAGCGTGATATCATCACCTTGACACAGATGCGGATGATAATTACTCGGTATTGTTTAAGCTATAAAGAGGAATATTCTACTTTTATTTTTACTTACTACGAAAATGTAGAGACAAGTGTTTGAATGTTATAATTGTCTTGTAAGATATATAGGTAGATGTATTAATTATTTTTTTTTCGATCTTCACGCTGTATCCCGCACATAGCAGGGTAGGCAAAGAGAACTTGGGAACCTAAGTCACGCTCCGTTCTGTTCCCTACTTTTCTCGATTTTGAAGCATTTGGTGTTGAGTGAAGGATGGAAATGAAAATATTAAATATTTCATTATGTCGAGTGGGGATTAAACCCACGACCTGTTTACAATCACACTCTTGTGCACCTGCGCCACCGCCACGGCAGGCCTCGTTATTACCTTGAAGAATTGAAATTTATAAACATAGGTATTGGTTCCTTTATATTACGAGATCATTATTATTCATCTCAACATTTTTGATCTATAGCTCTGTTATAATTGAAATGTTTATTATTAATCGATATATTTTCCATTTTAGACTTTAAATAAATAAATAATGTCCTAATTATATTGTTCTATACTAACTATAGACTGAAATTTTATTTGGATGATCTGCAAAACATAAAATTCTTCTATAATGCCAGCAAAAAACAGTTTTTGCTGGCATTATAGAAATATCGAGAAATCCCCTCTCAGTAGCCCGCTATCCTTCCCAAAGAATCTTTCATATTTGTACTTACTTTTAGTGTATTGGTAGTGTGTTGTTTTTTGTGTTGAGGGTACTATTTTTATAAATCAACTCAGCTTCACGCTGCATCCGGCACATGGCAGCGTAGGCAGAGGGAACTTGGGAACCTAGTGTTGAGACTCTCCGTTCCGTTCTCCACTTTCCGACGTGTTTGAGATTATAAAATGGTACCTACAACCTCTTGTAGTAGATATGTCACAAATGCTACAATATACTTACGTTATCATAAGAAATAACACTCAGTATAAAAATCCGTTTATTTTTTACTTTTTGTTCTTTAAACTAAATTTTATAGCAAGTATTTCTACTGCACTGGCGAAACTTAGCAGTTCGAATGAGATAACTTTACTCTGAGGCTTTGAAGTTGATTGCTTTCTAAACGACCGATGAGAGGTTAAATAGATGTTTGTTAGTACACAGTCATATTGAAATTTTGTTTTATTTTATATTTGGCTAGTTTCTCAGCATCTTTAGTGCTCTAAAGAATTTTTGTCTTCCGCCATAAAATAAAATAAATGTATAAATAAAATAAATGTAATAATGTATATCAGCCGGAAATATGATATATGGTGTGAAGCTCTCTAGCTGACACTTTGGGTTAAAACAAGAGTCTAAACTATGCACAAAAATATATTATAATGAATAAACTAAATTTGGATTGAAATAAACGCAACATCTACGAGTGGGAAGTTGTTCGTTATATAGGCGTTATAACGAACAACTTCCCTCGAAACCCACCAATCACATGTCGGAAGCATCACTATCCTAGATGTTCTGGAGTACGCGTTATTGGCACTCCACGTTTTGTATTTAAAATCTTCTTACAATAATTTTTTTTTTTGGCTTCACGCTGTATCCCGCACGACGCTGGGTAGGCAGAGGGAACCCGAGAAATTAAGTGTTAAGACACTCCGTACCACTTCCGTCCCCCACTTTCCGCCAAATTCGAGGCATTACATATTGAGGGGCGGAACTCAACGCCGCGTTTTGCCTTATTACCAGAGCGAGAACAAATGAAACATTAAATATTTAAATTGAAAATATTAAATGTTTCATTTCCTCGAGTGGCGATCGTATCAGTACCCAGATCCTATCGGTTACAGTTTTCCGCTGCGCCACGACGCCTCTATCAATTTAAAGCACTAGATTTCTCAATGTCGTTTAAATAAAAAGAAACTTTATACCCTACATAATAAAATCAATTCGGGATCGTTTAGGTAAAGTTACTAAAGCACTGTATACACAAGTTTTTAAATGCGTTAAGAATATTCGTCCTAACTAATGTTCAAAGAAACGGGCTGATTCAACCCTCGTCTTTTGGGTAGCTTAGGGTTGAACGCATTATTTAATAGAACATCTGCTAAGGCAGCCGTTTATGTGATACAATGTTTTTTTTTTTAAGGAAGTCCTTTTTTTTGTGAAATGTTAATTATTTTTATTGGCAGATGCATCTGGATGTTATTTTTTTTTCTTATATTGTTATTAACATAAGTTATTGAGGCGGCCCCAGTTTGGTCATACGTCAATAGGTGCAAGTTTTAATTTCTTACAGCTAAATATTATATGAGACATGCTTTGGTTTCGAGATCAACTCGTGGAAATAAAATATTTTTAAAATTTAAATATTTAATATTTCTTTTCTTCGCTCTGGTAATAAGGCAAAAAGCGCGGCGTTGAGTTCCGCCACTCAACACGCAATGCCTCAAATTCGGCGGAAAGTGGGGAGCGGAAGTGGAACGGAGTGTCTTAACACTAGGTTCCCAAGTTCCCTCTGCCTACCCTTCCATGTGCAGGATACAGCATAAAGCTGTGTAATGTAATGTAATTATTATGTTGAGGTCAGAACTTAACTATGTTTTTTTTTTTATTTTCACGCTGTATTATAGGCAGAAAAACTTGAGAGGGTTAAGACGCTCCCTTCTCATTCTGACTCTCCGTTTTCCACTTCGCTTTTATTTGTATACGATTATTTATTAACAAACATTACTTAATTAGCACTAAACCAATTAATTACCTTTATTGAAAGATCTATTTCGTAATACTTCCTATTAGCTCATCAATACAACTCTCACGGCTGCTTCTCGACCTCAAGTACTTGTACCGTTGTGTACATCGTGTACACACTTCTGGGTATAACCAGATATTGCTGTGGTGCTGATGGATATATGATACAGCATTTATATGAAATAAAATCAATAATACGTTGATAATATATGCGAAAAAGGTTGAAAATTTTAAGGATTATAATTTTTTTTATGTTATTTCAGCTTATTTTTCCATATATAAGTTACGTTTTAATTATTTATGCTCTATAAATTTTCTAGACATTGCATTTTGATAATGCGCTTTTTCTTGTTACTAAAACCAAAAAAAAATAATTTATATCCGCGAGCGGAAATCGAACCCACAACCGTCTCCTTTAAAATTACATATTATTTTTAATTGATTCTAAACATAGATTCATAATTTATCTACTTCACGCCAGACATGTCTGGATCGGATTTCGTCGATATCTGCAGACTGCTCGTGTAAAGTAAACAGTTGCGAACAATGTGTGTTATAATTGCGAAAATCCAATTATTTATGACATATATGTTGCTTGAAGATTTTTTTAAATAACTGAAAAGTTTATTTTTATAGAAGGAATACAAATTAATCACTCCGTTACACATTGTCTGTTCCATTTTCGTAATGAGTGGCGGTACTTAATGTCTCTACCATAGATAAATGAAAATTATTAATTTCTCCGAATGGGGTTCAAAATCGTCTTTATAATTTGAAATCTTTCCTTAACACTAGGTTCCCAAGTTCCCTTTGACTATTCTGTCATGTGCAGGATACAGCGTAAAGCTGAAAATAAATCAAGATTATTTTTTATATAATTATTTGTTCTATTCTACTATAGTTATCGATATGTAAACCGACTATGTACATGGCATATCACGTTTTTACCGATAAGCGGTAAGTAAGCCCCCGTCATATAATATTAAAGCACGTTTATGAAAATTTTACTAACATTTTTCCATATTAGACGTATTTATGTACCTTTTGGTTAATACATGTTTTTAATGGTTGTGGTGAGGATAGAATAAATATAATGTGTCACTCCGTCCTATATATATATATATATATATATATATATATATATATATATATATATATATATATATATATATATATATATATATATATATATATATATATATATATATATATATATATATATATATATAT